>JAECUM010019350.1:0-86058 GCA_016617855.1 Megalonaias nervosa | reverse complement strand
CAGATGGCCAGAACAAGAACAACATTTAGTGTCCTGTTTTGCTAAACACCTGGCGGATACAATTACGGAATTGAGTAAGAGAGATTGTTATGGATGTCAAAACGATCATCCCAGTCAAATTCAACACGATAAATGTCTGGGAATGAGTCAAGAAGAAAAATTGGACGAGTATCTGGACGACGTTTGGAGTCTCATCTCGGAAGAAGCAGTGTTGCACGAGTGGTATAAAGGCTTGCGTGATCATTCCTGCCCTACATTGACTACTCTAGAGATCTATCTCATCGAAGCTGTCTTAGCCCAGAGTGCGGAGACGAGGCGAAGAAACGGCTACTTGACAGATCGTTTCAAACAAAAAGACAATTGAATTGATGACTTGTCATTACCTGTGAAAAAACAACACAACAAAAATGGCTCCTTGGTGGGCGGGGAGCACGGGTGCTGAATTTTAAATCCACCAACATGGATATTTCCCAAAAAAATCAACTCAAGCGTACCAAAACTGGATCTGACTCAGATGACGAACCATGTGGTGTGGATTCATTTCCACGCTTCATGGTTATACAGTCTAAAGATGCCACAAAACCGCTTAATGTACTCTCTCCGTTTGTCGTCGAGAAAACAATTATGGGACTGACTGGAACACCAAAAGGTGTTAAAAAGTTAAAATCGGGCTACCTACTTGTCGAGTGTGAGCGACGAGGTCAAACAGAAAACCTCAAGAAAATGAGAACCTTTTTCGATATTCCAGTGACCTCGTTCGCCCACAGAACACTCAATTCGTCCAAAGGCGTGATTCGCTGTCGTGACTTGGCTGGAGTCAGCGACACGGATATCATTGAAGGGATGAAAAACGAAGGTGTCACTGCAGTCCGTAGAATACGTATTAAACGTAACAACAATCTGCAGGACACCAACACCATTATACTCACCTTCAACAAGCCAACAGTACCCAGAGTGGTAAAAGTTGGCTTTCTGCAAGTGAAGGTTGATGTGTACATACCAAATCCACTTCGATGTTATAAATGTCAGAAATATGGTCATCATGAAGACCGCTGCTCAAGAAGCCAAATATGTGGCCGATGCGGAGATCACTCTCACCAGGAATCTGAGTGTAGAGCCACTCCGCATTGTGTCAGCTGTGGAAAGGAGCACCACGCCAATTCCAAGGATTGTGATACCTGGAAACAGGAGAAGGAAATACAGAGGGTTAAATACACATCCAACATTCCCTATCCAGAGGCCAGAAAGCTTGCACAGGCAAAAACATCTCTTCCTGGCCCATCCTTCTCCACTGTAGTGAAGAACAATCCCAAGGCAACGAAGGACGCTCAAACGCAGACAGATCCACCCTAGGCAACATCAAGCACTAACACCCCCCCATTACCAAGAACAAAAAACCACGGCATCTACCCAAACAACATTCAATAATACTCAACAACAGAAATCACCAAAGACCAAAAACAGATCACAAGGAAATAGGCAGCAAAAGGGGTCAGATGACCCCATCAAACTCTATAACAGGTTTGGGGACATTGAGAGCAAGGATGCAGAAGATACTGCTCCATGTTCTCAAAGTAGCTCCAGACCTAACAAAAAAATCATCCCCGTACTTCCTCTGTAGAAATAACCATATAGATTCTCTCCGCGAAAAGTCTAACCTAGCTCCAAAATCTCCAATCTAAACATATAATGAAGAACACGATCATACAATGGAATTGTCGAGGACTTAAAGCCAATTACAATGATATTCTCCTGCTTTTAAACGAATATGATCCTGCAATACTATGCCTTCAGGAAACCTTTTTAAAAGATACGGACATCATCACACTTAAAAACTACTCCCTGTTTAAAGGGGCCCCGAGTGGCCAAGTGGTCTAAAGCGCTGACCGTTACGGATCACTGCCATCTCACCTCTGTCTGCGTGAGTTCGAGTCCAGGCTCGGCTAATGTGGGTATGTGAGAAAGCCTGCCAGTAGCTTCTCGTGGGTCGGTGGTTCTTCCCGGGATTTTCCAGGGTTCTTCCTCCACCACTAATACTGGCCGCCATGTATAGCCTATCTTGTGCTGAAAAATGGCGTTAAACCCTATAACAACAACAACAACAACTCCCTGTTTAACACCTACTTACAGAACGTTGACAGGGCCTCGGGAGGGGTTTCTATTGCTGTGAACAATAGAGCCTCACATAGCGTCATCCCTTTAAACACAAATTTGCAAGCCATTGCTGTGAGTGTCACTATACATCGAGTGATTACATTTTGTTCTATTTACATACCACCAAACACCAACTTATTACCAAGCGAATTAGACACGCTTGTTCAACAACTTCCGGCACCATTTGTTTTACTTGGTGATTTTAATGCCCATAATATTCTATGAGGATCAAATTACATAAGCGACAGGGGCAAAAAGGTTGAAGATTTTATTACTAGACACGACTTGTGCCTAATACCAAATCTCCGACGTTCTTGCACCCAGGAACTGGTACATACACTTGTATCGACTTGACAATTTGTTCTCCTTCACTACTTTTGGATTATAATTGGAAGGTCGCTGATGACCTTCACAGCAGTGATCACTTTCCAGTCTCTCTTAAGAACACCAACGTTACAATTGATGACACGATTCCACAGTGGAATTTAAAGAAAGCTGACTGGGGCAAGTTTGAAACACTTTGTACAGCTAGACTTAACAGGAATACCGTCCTAAACGATATTGATCCTATTCGACAATTTGCATCCGTCTTAATTGAGATTGCAGAAGAATCCATTCCTAAGTCCTCGCCGAATTGTAAAAGAACCCCAAAACCGTGGTTCACTAAAGAATGTAAAGAAGCCATTAGACAACGCCGAGAAGCACTGAAAAAATTTAATAATCGCTCAACGCCCGAAAACTTAACTCAGTACCGTATTGTTCGGGCCAAAGCTCGCCGCATAATTAAAGAAAGTAAATGAGCATCATGGAAAAAATATGTTTCAACTTTAAACTCTCGTTCCTCAATAAAGAAAGTTTGGGATACGATCCGCAAAATAAATGGAAAGGGAAAACACAACTCATTCCGACATGTGAAGATAAATAACAACAACTTCAATACCAAGCATGAAATAGCTAATGTACTTGCTGATTGTTTCTCAAAAAATTCCTCATCGTCTAATTATTCAGAAGCTTTCCGAAGACTAAAAGCTCAAAAAGAAAAAACACGGTTGAAATTCACATCGAATAACTCAGAAAGTTATAACCAACCGTTTTCATTGTCGGAGCTTATGGAATCTTTGAATAAGGCCCATGATACATCCGCTGGGCCTGACGATATACATTACCAGTTTTTGAAACACCTTCCAGAACCATCCTTAACGGTTCTTCTGGAAATCTTCAATGATTTATGGATTACTGGTAATGTACCAAAAATTTGGAAAGAAGCAACAGTAATACCAATTCCCAAACCAGGCAAAGATAGCGCAGATCCTACCAACTATAGACCTATATCATTAACTAGCTGCGTATGCAAAACAATGGAGCGAATGATCAATTCTCGGCTTGTATGGTATTTGGAAACCAACAATTTAATATCTCCTTTCCAAAGTGGCTTTCGTTATGGTCGTAGTACGAATGATCATCTGGTTCGACTGGAAACATTTATTCGCGACGCTTTCATCAAGAAAGAGCACTTAGTAGCGGTTTTCTTTGATTTGGAAAAGGCCTATGACACAACATGGAAGTACGGAATACTAAATGACCTACACGATCTGGGTCTAAAAGGCCGAATTCCCTCGTTCATATCAAACTTCCTCTCAGACAGGGAATTCAAGGTACGAGTGGGCTCCACCCTCTCTGATATGCACGATCAAGAGATGGGTGTGCCCAGGGCAGTATTTTATCGGTGACGCTTTTCAACATAAAAATTAATAGCATCACCAAGTGTCTGACTCCCGGTGTGGATTGCTCTCTATATGTTGATGACTTTTTAATATGTTACCGATCCAAGCACATGCATACAATTGAAAGACAATTACAGCAAATTATCAAGAAGATTCAAAATTGGGCCAATACTAACGGTTTCAAATTCTCTAAATCAAAAACTGTATGTATGCATTTCTGTCAGTTACGAAGACATCACGATGGACCTAAACTCATGCTGGACGGAACAATGCTGGACGGAACACCTATTCCAGTTGTTGAGCAAGAAAAATTTTTAGGGATTGTCTTCGACAGAAAACTGACTTTTATTCCACACCTGAAGAATTTGACAGCTAAATGCTTGAAATCTCTAGATTTACTTAAAGTAGTAGCGCACACTGACTGGGGTTCTGATAGGAAAGTCATACTCAGTTTATACAGAACATTCATACGCTCGAAACTAGACTATGGTTGCGTTGTCTATGGTTCAGCTAGGAAGTCCTATTTGAAGATGCTAGACCCAATTCATCATCAGGGAATAAGACTTGCTCTGGGAGCATTTAAGACATCCCCGTGTGAAAGCCTACTCGTTGAAGCGAACGAGCCACCTTTATCACAACCTAGAGAAATGCTTTCCGCACAGTATGCTCTCAAATTAAGCTCAAAACCTCTGAACCCTGCTTTTTCGGCTGTTTTTGAACCCAAATATAAAACCTTATATGACAATAAACCAAACTTCACACCTACCTTTGGCATTAGAATATTACCATGCCTTGACAGTACCAAAATTGAACTTTCAAGAATTCTGAAAACGACCGTCTCCGAAACACCTCCCTGGCTACTTCAACAAGCAAAGGTACTTTTCACGTTACACGATGGAAAAAAATCGGATACAAACCCTTCCATCTTCCACAACTCTTACCATGAACTAATCGCCCAATTTGAAAATTATACAAGAATATATACTGATGGATCAAAAGATGAGGAAAAGGCTGCTGCAGCCTTCGTTAGTGGAAAATACACAACAAAAGTTCGCTTGCCAAATGGTACATCAATTTTTTCAGCCGAAATCAGAGCAATAGACCTTGCATTGCAATATATTGAAAGCAAGCGTATTTTAAATAGCATCATCTTCTCCGATTCACTATCAGTACTTCAGTCACTACATAATAGAAAACTGTAGAACCCATTATTAGCTAATGTTCTCCTTAAACATACTGAGCCGAGTACCTCCCACAATATAGTATACTGTTGGTTACCCAGCCATATTGGAATTAAAGGTAATGACAAAGCAGACTGCGCTGCTAAAATGGCCCTATCACTAGAACCATCTGATTTTAGTACACCATATACTGATTTTAAACGTAGTATCAAAGACTGTTTACGTCAGAAATGGCAGGCATCATGGAATGATGCGTTGAATAACAAACTTCATGCCATCAAGCCAACCCTAGGAGAATGGATTCCTTCCTACAGAGCCGTCCGTAGGGAGGAGGTAGTCATTGCAAGAATTCGAATTGGTCATACTTATTTAACCCACTCCTACATACTAAAAGGAGAGGACCCACCAGAGTGCGTATCTTGCAATGAACCGTTCACCGTTAAGCACTTTATGTTGGAGTGTTTCGACCTCCAACCTACGCGTAATCATTATTACAATGTGCATGACATTAGGGAGCTCTTTGATACAGTTAGCGTTTCTGATATTATAGACTTCCTGAAGGAAGTAAATATGTATCATAAGTTATAGCTTGTATGCTATCACCTTAAACAGTTTTATGTGCTATATATACCGTCGGTAGATTTTAATTACCTGTTATCTGTTTTCGTTGTCATACATCATTTGCACTCCCCGTTGATCGGGAAACGTTATTTATTTATCACCGTTACCATTTTATCGTTTTACCTTCAACTGTTTAGTTTCGTATCGCTGGTCGATACGAAACCTTTCACCACTTTTAAATGATGAAAGATATAACCTTTTGTATGGCGCTAAATAGCCTCATAGTGCTGGTGCGCCGTAAAAAATTCAGTCAACCAACCAATTAATATGGCTGGGTAACCAACAGTATAATATATTGTGCGAGGTACTCAGGTCAGTATGTTTAAGGAGAACATTAGCTAATAATGGATTCTACAGTTTTCTATTATGTAGTGACTGAAGTATTGATAGTGAATCGGAGAAGATGATGCTATTTAAAATACGCTTGCTTTCAATATATTGCAATGCAAGGTCTATTGCTCTGATTTCGGCTGAAAAAATTGATGTACCATTTGGCAAGCGAACTTTTGTTGTGTGTTTTCCACTAACGAAGGCTGCAGCAGCCTTTTCCTCATCTTTTGATCCATCAGTATATATTCTTGTATAATTTTCAAATTGGGTGAGGAGTTCATGGTTAGAGTTGTGAAAGATGGAAGGGTTTGTCTCCGATTTTGTTTCCATCGTGTAACGTGAAAAGTACCTTTGCTTGTTGAAGTAGCCAGGGAGGTGTTTCGGAGACGGTCGTTTTCAGAATTCTTGAAAGTTCAATTTTGGTACTGTCAAGGCATGGTAATATTCTAATGCCAAAGGTAGGTGTGAAGTTTGGTTTATTGTCATATAAGGTTTTATATTTGGGTTCAAAAACAGCCGAAAAAGCAGGGTTCAGAGGGTTTGAGCTTAATTTGAGAGCATACTGTGCGGAAAGCATTTCTCTAGGTTGTGATAAAGGTGGTTCGTTCGCTTCAACGAGTAGGCTTTCACACGGGGATGTCTTAAATGCTCCCAAGGCAAGTCTTATTCCCTGATAATGAATTGGGTCTAGCATCTTCAAATAGGACTTCCTGGCTGAACCATAGACAACGCAACCATAGTCTAGTTTCGAGCGAATAAATGTTCTGTATAAACTGAGTATGACTTTCCTATCAGAACCCCAGTCAGTGTGCGCTACTACTTTAAGTAAATCTAGAGATTTCAAGCATTTAGCTTTCAAATTCTTCAGGTGTGGAATAAAAGTCAGTTTTCTGTCGAAGATAATACCTAAAAATTTTGCTTGCTCAACAACTGGAATAGGTGTTCCGTCCAGCGTGAGTTTAGGTCCATCATGATGTCTTCGTAACTGACAGATATGCATACATACAGTTTTTGATTTAGAGAATTTGAAACCGTTAGTATTGGCCCAATTTTGAATCTTCTTGATATTTTGCTGTAATTGTCTTTCAATTGTATGCATGTGCTTGGATCGGTAACATATTAAAAAGTCGTCAACATATAGGGAGCAATCCACACCTGGAGTCAGACACTTGGTGATGCTATTAATTTTTATGTTGAAAAGCGTCACGGATAAAATACTGCCCTGGGGCACACCCATCTCTTGATCGTTCAGGGTGGAGCCCACTCGTACCTTGAATTCCCTGTCTGAGAGGAAGTTTGATATGAACGAGGGCAGTTGGCCTTTTAGACCCAGATCGTGCAGGTCATTTAGTATTCCGTACTTCCAAGTTGTGTCATAGGCCTTTTCCAGATCAAAGAAAACCGCTACTAAGTGTTCCTTCTTGATGAAAGCGTCGCGAATAAATGTTTCCAGTCTAACCAGATGATCATTGGTACTACGACCATAACGAAAGCCACTTTGGAAAGGAGATATTAAATTGTTGGTTTCCAAATACCATACAAGCCGAGAATTGATCATTCGTTCCATTGTTTTGCAAACGCAGCTAGTTAATGATATAGGTCTATAGTTGCTAGGATCTGCGCTATCTTTGCCTGGTTTGGGAATTGGTATTACTGTTGCTTCTTTCCAGATTTTTGGTACATTACCAGTAATCCATAAATCATTGAAGATTTCCAGAAGAACTGTTAAGGATGGTTCTGGAAGGTGTTTCAAAAACTGGTAATGTATATCGTCAGGCCCAGCAGATGTATCATGGACCTTATTCAAAGATTCCATAAGCTCCGACAATGAAAACGGTTGGTTATAGCTCTCTGAGTTATTCGATGTGAATTTCAACCGTGTTTTTTCTTTTTGAGCTTTCAATCTTCGGAAAGCTTCTGAATAATTAGACGATGAGGAATTTTTTGAGAAACAATCGGCAAGTACATTAGCTATTTCATGTTTGGTATTGAAATTGTTATTATTTAGCTTCAGATGTCGGAATGAATTGTATTTTCCCTTCGTATTTATTTTGCGGATTGTGTCCCAAACTTTCTTTATTGAGGAACGAGAGTTTAAAGTTGAAACATATTTTTTTCATGATGCTCGTTTTCTTTCTTTAATGGTGCGGCGAGCTTTGGCCCGAACAATACGGTACTGAGTTAAATTTTCGGGCGTTGGACGATTATTAAATTTTTTCAGTGCTTCTCGGCGTTGTCTAATGGCTTCTTTACATTCTTTAGTGAACCACGGTTTTGGGGTTCTTTTACAATTCGGCGAGGACTTAGGAATGGATTCTTGTGCAATCTCAATTAAAACAGATGTAAATTGTCGAATAGGGTCATTATCGTTTAGGACGGTATTCCTGTTAAGTCTAGCTGTACAAAGTGTTTCAAATTTGGTCCAGTCAGCTTTCTTTAAATTCCACTGTGGAATCGTGTCTCGTGTCATCAATTGTAACGTTGGTGTTCTTAAGAGAGATTGGAAAGTGATCACTGCTGTGAAGGTCATCAGCAACCTTCCAATTATAATCCAAAAGTAGTGAAGGAGAACAAATTGTTAAGTCGATACATGTGTATGTACCAGTTCCTGGGTGCAAGTACGTCGGAGACTTGGTATTAAATAGACACAAGTCGTGTCTAGTAATAAAATCTTCAACCTTTTTGCCCCTGTCGCTTATTTAATTTGATCCCCATAAAATGTTATGGGCATTAAAATCACCGAGTAAAACAAATGGCGCGGGAAGTTGTTGAGCAAGCGTGTCTAATTCATTTGGTAATAAGTTGGTGTTTGGTGGTATGTAAATAGAACAAAATGTAATCACTCGATGTATAGTGACACTCACAGCAATGGCTTGCAAATCTGTGTTTAAAGGGATGACGCTATGTGGGGCTGTATTGTTCACAGCAATAGAAACCCCTCCTGAGGCCCTGTCAACGTTCTGTAAGTAGGTGTTAAACAGGGAGTAGTTTTTAAGTGTGATGTTGTCCGTGTCTTTTAAAAAGGTTTCCTGAAGGCATATTATTGCAGAATCATATTTGTTTAAAAGCAGAAGAATTTCATTGTAATTGGTTCTAAGTCCTCGACAGTTCCATTGTATGATGGTATTCTTCATTATAAGATTAGAGTGGAGATTTTGGAGCTAGGTTAGACTTTTCGCGGAGACAGTCTGTATGATTATTTCTCTGGAGGAAGTACGGGGGTGATTTTTTTGTTAGGTTTGGAGCTACTTTGAGGACACGGAGCAGTATCTTCTGCATCCATGCTCTCAATGTCCCCAAACCTGTTATAGAGTTTGATGGGGTCATCTGACCCCTTTTGCTGCCGATTTCCGTGAGATCTATTTTTACTCTTTGGTGACTTCGGTGGTGGGGTATTATTAAAAGTTGTTTGGGTAGATGCCGTGGTTTTTTGTGCTTGGTAATGGAGGGTGTTAGAGCGAGGTGTTTACTCGGGTGGATCTGTCTGTGTTTGAGCGTTCTTCGTTGCTTTAGGATTGTTTTTAACTACAGAGGAGAAGGATGGGCCAGTAGGTGGTGTTTTTGCCTGTAGAAGCTTTCAGGCCTCTGGATAGGGAATGTTGGATGTGTATTTAACCCTCTGTGTTTCCTTCTCCTGTTTCCAGGTATCACAGTCCTTGGAATTGGCGTGGTACTCTTTTCCACAGTTGACACAATGCGGAGTTGCTCTACATTCAGCTTCCTGGTGAGAATGATCTCCGCATCGGCCACATATCTGGCTTTTTGAGCAACGATCTTCGTGATGGCCATATTTCTGACATTTATAGCATCGAAGGGGGTTGGGTATGTAAATCTCAACCTTCACTTGCAAAAAGCCAACCTTGACCACTCTGGGTACTGCTGGCCTGTTGAAGGCGAGTACGAATGTGTTGGTGTCCTGCAGATTGTCATTACGTTTAATTCTTATTCTGCGAACTGCAGTGACACCTTCGTTTTTCATCCCTTCGATGATATCTTTGTCGCTTACTCCGGCCAAGTCCCGAGATCGAATCACGCCTTTGGACGAGTTGAGTGTTGTGTGAGCGAATGAGGTCACCGGAATATCGAAAAATGTCTTCATTTTCCGGATATTCTCGGTCTGACCCCGTCGCTCACATTCAACAAGTAGGCAGCCCGATTTCAACTTCTTTACACTTTTTGGTGTACCAATTATACCCGTAATTGTCTTTTCGATAACAAACGGAGACAGTGAGGCTAGCGGTTTTGATTCGTCTGTAGATTGTATAACCATGAAGCGTGGAAATGATTCCACACCACATGGTTCATCATCTGAGTCAGATAAAGTTTTGGTACGCTTGAGTTGATCTTTTTTTTGAAATATCCATGTTGGTGGATTTAAAATTCAGCACCCGTGCTCCCCGCCCACCATGGGGACACTTTTCAAGTGCCAGGGATACACAGATGTCATACTCAGTAGGTAAATTGACCTCCTGATTCATCCCATAAGACATACTCAGTCGGTAAAATTACCTCCCAATTGACCCGTTGAGCCACCGCCTTCTAGGAAGTCTTCTAAGACTTGGAAAAGGGAAAGTTAAAGGGATAGAATGTAGGGGCAACGGTGGTATCAAGAGAGATACAACGAGAAGGATAAAGAAAGTGAGCGAGTAAATAAAGATCTCCTAGGGCTCGGCGTGACCAGCCGATTTGTCGAGACCGGGCCCATCCCGACCACCCGTCTAGAAGAAGTAGAGGCCAAAGTAGTGTATTGCATCGGAAAGCCTCTGCTCAACTACCAGGATCCTTTCCTCCTCCGACACGGGTCGCAACCCACGGCAAACAGGTTGCCTCTACTTAGTCGCCTCTTACGACACGTAGCGAGGCACGGCGGGCCAATTCTACAACCCCGGACCCGCAGAGGGGCTTTAAAGAAAGTAATATGCAAAATGTTTTCAACTTCTGTGCATATAATTTATTAAGTAAAATAAGTAAAAACAAACCTGTTTTCAATCATTTGGTATTTTTCCTTTTTCTTTCCCCCTTTGTACTTTTCTTTGAACTTTTCCTATTACTGTTCTTATCTAAACATTCTGAACAGTACCCGTTTCCTTGTCTTACATGCTGCAGTTTAACGCAATCAAAATGAAACCAGACAATATTACAATTTTCACTGTCACAAGCTATCATCTGACCATGTTCAGGCCCTTTACAAAATGATAACTTCTCCTTCACGTCAGTGTCGTTACAGCATGGTACAGATGCTTGCTGAAATACAGATGTCATCAGCGGTTCACTGATTGTAAAATAGTACTTCCTCACAAATTCTGGTAAAACTGCAGTTTTAAAACAGTTCACTTGATTTAACTAACATCTTGTTAAACACATCGGTATCGCGTTCAATTCGCTCTATATGCAAATCATTTGTGAAACAAGTCAACATAATCTTTCTCAAAAACAAGCAATTGCGCCTAGACATGATAATAGTACTGATGGTCTCTTTTCAGTTTTAACTTGTCACCAACCACTTGCGAACATGTCTTCTTAACAGCTGTCTCATCAATTTATTCTTGCCTAATGCAGAATTGGAACTTGATTTCAAGGCAACCTTCTCCGCAGCAATCACAGTTGACAATCCAATCCGGTGAGGCCCCTCAAATGAGGATAGACAACATTAAGAAACAATCCACTTTCATGTACACAAAAGTTGTTATGAATGTCACATTTTCCTTTTGTACTCCAATGCACATTTCTTTTCATAGTCACAATCCCATTCTGTTGCTGCATTTGAAAATTTCGTTTTACCTGGATAACATATGGACTTGGTAAGAGATTGTGAAGGTTCTGCTGTATTAGATCTACATACATTCTTCATTTTTGAAGCTGTTATCCCATCAGCTCTAAATCGTATTTTGATTCATATTGCATTTTTGTCGCATTCAAAACATTTTTCTGCCTCGCTTGGACTAAAAGAAATGTTTGCAGCATCACATGCTTTCATTAGGTCCTGGTAATTACAGGACTTAGCATACAGATTCAATGTTTCTAAAACAACTGGTTCAAGAGTCTTTCTTTCATAGATAAGTGTCTGTATTCACGATTGCAATTCTTAATTTTCTGGCCAGACAGGGAAGAGCTCCGGAAAACGATGCTCATGGAATTTAGGAACTCATTGGGCTCAAAAAGTTGCTGTGATAATAGACTGTTTTGAGATATTCATTGAGCGCCCATCAAAACTTCATGCAAGAGCATCTACCAGGTCCTCATACAAGCATCATAACACAGTAAAATACTTCAACTGGTACTACACCTCAGGGAGTTCTATCATGTCTGTCACAGGCATGGGGAAGGCGTGCTACTGATAAATTCATTACAGAAAATTGTGAATTTTTGAATAAATTAAATCCAGGCGATCTAGTTTTAGCTGAGCGTGGATTTAATATAAAAGAATGTGTTGGACTAAGAGGTGCTGAGGAAAATATTCCAGCATTTACAAGAGGCAAGAGACAGATGCCCCCTCCCCACCCCCCCCGGAACTTGAGACAACCAGAACAATATCACACTTAAGAATCCACGTAGAAAGGGTTGGTTGGTTGAAATTTTTTACGGCTCACCAGCACTATGACGCTATTTAGCGCCATGCAAAAGGTTATATCTTTCATTATTTAAAAGTGGTAAAAGATTACGTATCGACGAGCGATACGAAACCAAACAGTTGAAGGTAAAACGATAAAATGGTAACGGTGATAAATAATGTTTCCCGATCAACGGGGAGTGCAAATGATGTATGACAACGAAAACAGATGAAAGGTAATTAAAATCTACCGACGGTATATATAGCACATAAAACTGTTTAAGGTGATAGCATAAAAGCTATAACTTATGATAAATATTTACTTCCTTCAGGAAGTCTATAATATAAGAAATGCTAACTGTATCAAAGAGCTCCCTAATATCATGCACATTGTAATAACGATTACGCGTAGGTTGGAGGTCGAAACACTCCAACATAAAGTGCTTAACAGTGAATGGTTCATTGCAAGATATGCACTCTGGTAGATCTTCTCCTTTTAGTATATAGGAGTGGGTTAAATAAGTATGGCCGATTCGAATTCTTGCAATGACTACCTCCTCCTTACGGACGGCTCTGTAGGAAGGAGTCCATTCTCCTAGGGTTGGCTTGATGGCATGAAGTTTGTTATTCACGGCATCATTCCATGATGCCTGCCATTTCTGACGTAAACAGTCTTTGATACTACGTTTAAAATCAGTATACGGTGTATTAAAATCAGATGGTTCTAGTGATAGGGCCATTTTAGCAGCGCGGTCTGCTTTGTCATTACCTTTAATTCCAATATGGCTGGGTAACCAACAGTATACTATATTGTGTGAGGTACTCAGGTCAGTATGTTTAAGGAGAACATTAGCTAATAATGGATTCTACAGTTTTCTATTATGTAGTGACTGAAGTACTGATAGTGAATCGGAGAAGATGATGCTATTTAAAATACGCTTGCTTTCAATATATTGCAATGCAAGATCTATTGCTCTGATTTCGGCTGAAAAAAATGATGTACCATTTGGCAAGCGAACTTTTGTTGTGTGTTTTCCACTAACGAAGGCTGCAGCAGCCTTTTCCTCATCTTTTGATCCATCAGTATATATTCTTGTATAATTTTCAAATTGGGCGATTAGTTCATGGTAAGAGTTGTGGAAGATAGAAGGGTTTGTCTCCGATTTTTTTTCCATCGTGTAACGTGAAAAGTACTTTTGGTTGTTTAAGTAACCAGGGAGGTGTTTTTGAGACGGACGTTTTCAGAATTTTTGAAAGTTCAATTTTGGTACTGTCAAGGCATGGTAATATTCTAATGCCAAAGGTAGGTATGACGTTTGGTTTATTGTCATATAAGGTTTTATATTTGGGTTCAAAAACAGCCGAAAAAGCTGGGTTCAGAGGGTTTGAGCTTAATTTGAGAGCATACTGTGCGGAAAGCATTTCTCTAGGTTGTGATAAAGGTGGTTCGTTCGCTTCAACGAGTAGGCTTTCACACGGGGATGTCTTAAATGCTCCCAAGGCAAGTCTTATTCCCTGATGATGAATTGGGTCAAGAATCCTCAAATAGGACTTCCTAGCTGAACCATAGACAACGCAACCATAGTCTAGTTTCGAGGGAATAAATGTTCTGTATAAACTGAGTATGACTTTCCTATCAGCACCCCAGTCAGTGTGCGCTACTACTTTAAGTAAATCTAGAGACTTCAAGCATTTAGCTTTCAAATTCTTCAGGTGTGGAATAAAAGTCAGTTTTCTGTCGAAGATAATACCTAAAAATTTTGCTTCCTCAACAACTGGAATAGGTGTTCCGTCCAGCGTGAGTTTAGGTCCATCATGATGTTTTCGTAACTGACAGGAATGCATACATACAGTTTTTGATTTAGAGAATTTGAAACTGTTAGTATTGGCCCAATTTTGAATCTTGTTGATATTTTGCTGTAATTGTCTTTCAATTGTATGCATGTGCTTGGATCGGTAACATATTAAAAGGTCATCAACATATAGGGAGCAGTCCACACCGGGAGTGAGACACTTGGTGATGCTATTAATTTTTATGTTGAAAAACGTCACCGATAAAATACTGCCCTGGGGCACACCCATCTCTTGATCGTGCAGGGTGGAGCCCACTCGTACCTTGAATTCCCTGTCTGAGAGGAAGTTTGATATGAACGAGGGCAGTTGGCCTTTTAGACCCAGATCGTGTAGGTCATTTAGTATTCCGTACTTCCACGTTGTGTCATAGGCCTTTTCCAGATCAAAGAAAACCGTTACTAAGTGTTCTTTCTTGATGAAAGCGTCGCGAACAAATGTTTCCAGTCTAACCAGATGATCATTGGTACTACGACCATAACGAAAGCCACTTTGGAAAGGAGATATTAAATTGTTGGTTTCCAAATACCATACAAGCCGAGAATTGATCATTCGTTCCATTGTTTTGCAAGCGCAGCTAGTTAATGATATAGGTCTATAGTTGCTAGGATCTGCGCTATCTTTGCCTGGTTTGGGAATTGGTATTACTGTTGCTTCTTTCCAAATTTTTGGTACATTACCAGTAATCCATAAATCATTGAAGATTTCCAGAAGAACTGTTAATGATGATTCTGGAAGGTGTTTCAAAAACTGGTAATGTATATCGTCAGGCCCAGCGCATGTATCATGGGCCTTATTCAAAGATTCCATAAGCTCCGACAATGAAAACGGTTGGTTATAACTCTCTGAATTATTCGATGTGAATTTCAACCGTGTTTTTTCTTTTTGAGCTTTTAATCTTCGGAAAGCTTCTGAATAATTAGACGATGAGGAATTTTTTGAGAAACAATCGGCAAGTACATTAGCTATTTCATGTTTGGTATTGAAATTGTTGTTATTTATTTTCACATGTCGGAATGAATTGCATTTTCCCTTTCCATTTATTTTGCGGATCGTGTCCCAAACTTTCTTTATTGAGGAACGAGAGTTTAAAGTTGAAACATATTTTTTCCATGATGCTCGTTTACTTTCTTTAATGGTGCGGCGAGCTTTGGCCCGAACAATACGATACTGAGTTAAGGTTTCGGGCGTTGGACGATTATCAAATTTTTTCAGTGCTTCTCGGCTTTGTCTAATGGCTTCTTTACATTCTTTAGTGAACCACGGTTTTTGGGTTCTTTTACAATTCGGCGAGGACTTAGGAATGGATTCTTCTGCAATCTCAATTAAGACGGATGTAAATTGTCGAATAGAATCAATATCGTTTAGGACGGTATTCCTGTTAATTCTAGCTGTACAAAGTGTTTCAAACTTAGTCCAGTCAGCTTTCTTTAAATTCCACTGTGGAATCGTGTCATCAATTTCAACGCTGGTGTTCTTAAGAGAGATTGGAAAGTGATTACTGCTGTGAAGGTCATCAGCGACCTTCCAATTATAATCCAAAAGCAGTGAAGGAGAACAAATTGTCAAGTCGATACATGTGTATGTACCAGTTCCTGGGTGCAAGTACGTCGGAGATTTGGTATTAAATAGACACAAGTCGTGTCTAGTAAGAAAATCCTCAACCTTTTTGCCCCTGTCGCTTATGTAATTTGATCCTCATAGAATATTATGGTCATTAAAATCGCCGAGTAAAGCAAATGGTGCAGGAAGTTGTTTAACAAGCGCGTCTAATTCGTTTGGTAATAAGTTGGTGTTTGGTGGTATGTAAATAGAACAAAATGTAATCACTCGATGTAGAGTGACACTCATAGGAATGGCTTGCAAATTTGTGTTTAAAGGGATGATTCTATGTGGGGCTCTGTTGTTCACAGCAATAGAAACCCCTCCTGAGGCCCTGTCAACGTTCTGTAAGTAGGTGTTAAACAGGGAGTAGTTTTTAAGTGTGATGTTGTCCGTGTCTTTTAAAAAGGTTTCCTGAAGGCATATTATTGCAGAATCATATTTGTTTAAAAGCAGAAGAATTTCATTGTAATTGGTTCCAAGTCCTCGACAGTTCCATTGTATGATGGTATTCTTCATTATAAGATTAGAGTGGACATTTTGGAGCTAGGTTAGACTTTTCACGGAGACAGTCTGTATGATTATTTCTCTGGAGGAAGTACGGGGGTGATTTTTTTGTTAGGTTTGGAGCTACTTTGAGGACACGGAGCAGTATCTTCTGCATCCTTGCTCTCAATGTCCCCAAACCTGTTATAGAGTTTGATGGGGTCATCTGACCCCTTTTGCTGCCGATTTCCGTGAGATCTGATTTTACGCTTTGGTGACTTCGGTGGTGGGGTGTTATTAAAAGTTGTTTGGGTAGATGCCGTGGTTTTTTGTGCTTGGTAATGGGGGGTGTTAAAACTAGGTGTTGACTCGGGTGGATCTGTCTGTGTTTGAGCGTCCTTCGTTGCTTTAGGATTGCTTTTAACTACAGAGGAGAAGGATGGGCCAGTAGGTGATGTTTTTGCCCGTACAAGCTTTCTGGCCTCTGAATAGGGAATGTTGGATGTGTATTTAACCCTCTGTATTTCCTTCTCCTGTTTCCAGGTATCACATTCCTTGGAATTGGCGTGGTACTCTTTTCCACAGTTGACACAATGCGGAGTTGCTCTACATTCAGCTTCCTGGTGAGAATGATCTCCGCATCGGCCACATATCTGGCTTTTTGAGCAACGATCTTCGTGATGGCCATATTTCTGACATTTATAGCATCGAAGGGGGTTGGGTATGTAAATCTCAACCTTCACTTGCAAAAAGCCAACCTTGACCACTCTGGGTACTGCTGGTTTGTTGAAGGTGAGTACAAATGTATTGGTGTCCTGCAGATTGTTATTACGTTTAATTCTTATTCTGCGAACTGCAGTGACACCTTCGTTTTTCATCCCTTCGATGATATCTTTGTCGCTTACTCCGGCCAAGTCCCGAGATCGAATCACGCCTTCGGACGAGTTGAGTGTTGTGTGAGTGAATGAGGTCACCGGAATATCGAAAAATGTCTTCATTTTCCGGATATTTTTGGTCTGACCCCGTCGCTCACATTCAACAAGTAGGCAGCCCGATTTCAACTTCTTTACACTTTTTGGTGTACCAATTATACCCGTAATTGTTTTTTTCAGGAAGAAACGGAGACAATGAGGCTAGCGGTTTTGAGTCGTTTGTAGATTGTATAACCATGAAGCGTGGAAATGATTCCACACCACATGGTTCGTCATCCGAGTCAGATCCAGTTTTGGTACGTTTGAGTTGATTTTTTTAAAAAATATCCATGTTGGTGGATTTAAAATTCAGCACCCGTGCTCCCCGCCCACCAAGGGGACACTTTTCAAGTGCCAGGGATACACAAATGTTATACTGAGTAGGTAAATTCACCTCCTGATTCATCCCATAAGACATACTCAGTCGGTAAAATTACCTCCCAATTGACCCGTTGAGCCACCGCCTTCTAAGACTTGGAAAAGGGAAAGTTAAAGGGATAGAATGTAGGGGCAACGGTGGTATCAAGAGAGATACAACGAGAAGGATAAAGAAAGTGAGCGAGTAAATAAAGACCTCCTAGGGCTCGGCGTGACCAGCCGATTTGTCGAGACCGGGCCCATCCCGACCACCCGTCTAGAAGTAGAGGCCAAAGTAGTGTATTGCATTGGAAAGCCTCAACTACCAGGATCCTTTCCTCCTCCGACACGGGTCGCAACCCACGGCAAACAGGTTGCCTCTACTTAGTCGCCTCTTACGACACGTAGCGAGGCACGGCGGGCCAATTCTACAACCCCGGACCCGCAGGGGGCTGCTAATCCAAAAGTATCAACTTATAGGCCGGAAATATTTATCATCTGTTTGAATTATGCTGGTAAATGTTCTAGTTTCTTTTAGCTTTAACATAGCTTTAGATTTTGAATTTTTAATAGACTTTAATCTGGCTCCAAGGACATCTTGCCATAATAGTTTCCTTCCCCTTTGCCTCTTCACATGCTGCTTTTCCTGGTAGCGAAGCAGTTCTTATAAATTATCCCAGTTATCTTTCTACAGCTGCCTGCTCCTCATTAGACCATGGTACTCTAATCATTTTCTTCTCTTTATCTTTCACACTTGACTTGCAGTTTTTACTTGAAAAAATATCCCTTTTACTTCCAGATCTTACATTCCCCAAACATTAATACCATTTTAAACAAGAATCGTTCAACTGTTTGCCATGTAAGGCCTGTTCCATTAAAACATACAATGGACCCAGGGAAGGCAATATTAAAGTGGTTACTCACCCAAAGATGCAATTTAAAATTTTCTTATCATTTCAATGTGAACTCTGTAAAATCAAAGTACCCTAGCATATAGTTTTCAAAAAACTGCCTTCCCTGGGTACGATGTATGTTTAAATGGAACAGCCCTAAGCAATGTAAAGAAACCAATACTGACAATAGGAAACATTAAAATCAGGATCTTTGAGTTCACACCGACAAATATATTACCGTAACATACTAATAAATTGCTTTAACAACCACAGCTACCAGTGAATATCATCTACAAGCATAGTAAACGTGATGTAAAATTTTTAACCTCAGTATTACAGCCATATAGGACATGAAGTGTAGTCAGTAAAAGAAAGTAAACAAGTTTAATTGTTAACATCTGTAGGAACACATCAAATCAAAAAAGAAACAATGTGCCATTAATTAAATATGATTTAAATATACTGGAACAATTAAATTTGACATAAAATGAACTCAGTTTAATATAGTGGGATAATGTTGCCACCGATTTTTATTTTTTTAAAAACAATCTTGAAAGTAAGGACGTTAGCATTAACAGTGATTTCTTTATATTCATGTTAAAAACTTGTGATTTGTAAAAAAGTTTATTTCTGCTGGTGCTCTAATGCTCTGAAATATATTTATTTTGAAACAACAAAAGTTCCAAGCAATCTAGTATGATACATTTTGATAACATGTTATAATCATGTAATTTCAACTTATAGATATTACTAAGTGGATATCCTTAATACGTACGCTCGTTTTCCAATATGGATCATCATGAGATCTTGAAATTGGTTGTTTGTGGTAACCATCAAGAAAGGAATTCACAGCCTTAGTGGTTTTTGTGATCACATGCGGTTTTTGGGTTGTTTTTTTTTTAAGCATTGCACATCGATTTATTTGAAGTGCTAAACCCCAGGGGCACCAAGTTTAATAAATTACCTACATAAATTCCGCTGTTATATAATTTTAATTTGCATTGTTTGTTATTTTTTAATTTTTTTTATTTCATTACATGCTTTTGTAATGTAACCTTGTATGTTGGACTTGACCTTGTCCAAAACTGAGTTCATCTTCTGCTTGACCTGAATTGACACTTTTTAAATTTTATTTTGTAAACAAATGATACATAGCTAAAATATTCTCTATGTGTATGGGCTTAATATCAGGATCATTATTAACAGAATAAGTAAATATGTTTATTTGGGTCTAGGTCTAGGTTTTGAAATTCCCTTAGTGTAATTCACATAGTCTAGGTTCTGCTTTCTAAGAATAACTAACATTTTTATTTTGTAAACATCAGGATGATTCTAGAAGGTTATTGTCCATTAGGTATTAGTTTGTTTTTTGTTTTTTTTAAAGAAAATGCTAACAGTGACCTAGGTCAAGTAGAGAAATATACAATCTTGTAACTGAGAGGATTTTTCAGTCATGCTTTAAGATCTAGCACTTTCAACTTGAATTATAAGTTGTGGTCAGTATTTTATTTTGGGCTGGAATCTTTTACTTCAAATTATTGAATTCAAGTGATTATTTACTCTGGAAATACAAAAGTGCTCTGATTAAATTCTTGGATAGAGACATTCACTGGAATTTATAGTGAATTCAAACCTGGAATGATATTACTGTGATTCAACAAAAGACTTGGAACGTCATCACTCTATACGCTATTAAAGACACATCAACACCCTCAGCTTTGGATTAAATTTATTCAGGGCTTTAAATTATTAGGACTTGTGTCTATAATTCTAGGATTGATTGGGATTTAATGCATAATACCATAAGTTCCTTTTAATTATATTTTCACTTTGTAGTCTAGGGAAATAAATTATTTATTGAATATTACAAAACTTATTACTTTTCACTCTTTTCTGTTCCATATCTTAAAAGCATGGACTTGTAACACATCTCTTTCTTCTTCCTGTGAACCATCATCCTGATGGTTTTCAATAACGTCTGTAAGAATAAATCTTCAAATATATTTTCTATTAAATAAAATGTAAGAACTGGACACCTGCCAATTATTTTCATTATCACAAATGCAACAACAAGGTAACCAGATAGGTATGTGTCTTATATCTTGCTATGATCTGACCTATCAGATACGTGAAAATGATGAACCATAATGTATATTTGCATATAGTTTCATCATCGTATTTGTTGAAGCTAAGAAAACTACATATAAGATACATAAAACAGATTAGACAGAAAGGTCTCGCTGTACATGACACTCTGTCTAGCTATGATACATATCTGGGTTAAATATCAGCAAAAAGACATGAACGGACAAAACAACACTGCAGATTAATCAGACAGATTTTGGATAGCACAATGGCAACATCATTTTTCCAGCTATTTTTAATAATAATGAGAAATACTAGATTGCAATGGGAACAAAAAATGAATGAGAAATATGCAAAATGAGGTCATCAAAATCAAAGTAATCATATTTAAACCAATTAGCTGGAATTTTAACAAGCTGAATGTCATCTATACTTTAACTTTGTGCCTTACATCATTTCATTATTTGATGGACCATTTATCAAGCGCAATGTTGTTATCTTCCAAAGAGTCAGGATAATCAGTGTTTGGTTATATCAACAACCCATTCAAGTTTTTACTATGCAACAGAAGTTAGAAGCATTATAAGAAGCTGCTACTAGGGTACCAGTCAGTTATATCATGTAGGGCATCACCCCTGATATATACCGGTGGAGGGTCAATGTATTGCCTGAACAATCACGCACTAAACCTTATTAACACGCTATTTACATTCCCGTTGATAGGGAAGCTTTATGTAACTACCCCTACCATCTTATCGTATTGCTTTAACTGTTTGATATTTATATTCCTGGTCGACAAGACACATTTTATCTCTTTAGAATAATCCTACATATAACCTTTTGTATAGTGCTAAATAGCCAAACAGTGTTCATGCGCCGTTAAAATACAATCATTTTTCTCAAGTGAGTTAACAGCATTCATATTGACCATCGTATGTGGTTCCAACGCTGCATCCTACTTCTTGTGGTTACATTCTTTGTTCGCTCTCATGTAGATCTAAATTCTTGATAAACATCTGATTCGAAATTATTTAATTTGGCTTCATTGTCAAGTGCTGAGCTTGTCAAGGTCGACATGGGAACCATCTTAGGTAACATTTTTTTTGACGGATCACTTTGCTGTTTATTTCCTTTTTATCATTGGCTTTAGTTCTCAGTGTTCTTCGTCTTGTAGCTAAACATTGCACATAAGCCTAAAATGTTGCTTTTATAGGAAAGAAATGGAAAACAATGGTGAAACAAAAAAGATGGGTAATAGTTGTTAACCAATATATCATGCATTTCCACCGAGGCGTAAACTGCCTGGCAGTAAAAGGAACGGTGGAATACCAAGTCTTGCCTTCAAAAAATCTATACGCACAATGAAAATGAAAAATAGTAATATCGTTGTGCATGAAGAACATTAGTCCTTAGAAGGGTCCGACGCTCTTGTCCAAAATAATGTCAAGAAATTAGGCTGAGACTACTGCATCAACTCAGATTCTCTATCAGTACTGCAATCACTACACATTAGAAAATTATAAACCGATTACTAACCAATATTCTCATAAAAATACCGCGCTGTTTACGCTCACAATATAGTATATTGTTGGTTTACCCAGCCATATTTTTTATTAAAGGTAATGAAAAAGCAGATGGCGCTGCTCATGTGGCCCTATTCTTAGTACCTTCTGATTTTAAAATTCCATACACCGATTTTAAATCCAATATAAAAAATTCTTACGTCTGAAGTGGAAAGCATCATTGAACGATGCAGCGAATAACTTAATGCGATGAAGGTAACCCTTGGAGAATGAGCTCCTTCCTACAGAATCATCCGTAGGAAGGAGGTAGTCATTGCAGCAATTAAAATTGGTCATACTTGTACAACCCACTCCCACATGCTTAAAGGCTAAGACCCACCAGATTGCGTTTCTGGCAATGAACCATTCACTGTTGAATATTTTAAGATAGATTGTTCCCATCTCCAACCTTCGCTTGATCAGTACTACAGTGTGTACGACATGAAGGAACTTTTTGGTATAATAAACGTTTTTGCATTTTAAAATTCCTGAAACAAGTAAACATTTATTCTAAGATATAACTTTTATGCTATCATTTTGAGTATTATGATGTTATGTATCTACCGCCCTTCATACTGAATACCTTTTCATCTAAATCTTCATTGACACACACCATTTATATTACCCGTTGATCAGGAGTTTTATGCATTACCCTCATTATTTTATGGTTTTTCTTTTAACTGTTTGATTTTATTACCGCTGGTTGCCAAGAGACTTTTTATCAACTGTTGATGCTATGTATAACCTTTTGTATGGCGCTAAATAGCCTAACGGTGCTGGTACGTCGTAAAATAAAATCGATCAATGAACCACATTTTCCATTTAGCTGCGGAGTGTTAAAGCTGCTGCGACTCCTCTTAAACTAATCCTCCCTACAATGTGCATGACATTAGTGAGCTCGTTGATACAGTGAGCGTGTCTTGTATTATAGACTTCCTGAAAGAAGTAAACATTTATTATAAGCTATAGCTTTCATGCTATCACTTCGAGCAGTTTTATGTGCCATATATACCGTCCCTAAATTTTAATTACGGTTGATATGTTTTCATTATCATAGACCATTTACATTCCCCATTAATCGGGAAACTTTCATCACCGTTACCATCTTATCGTTTTACTTTCAACTCTTTGGCTTCGTATCGCTGGTCGATACGAAAACTTTTACCACTTCCAAATTATCAAATATATAACCTTTTGTATGACGCTAAATAGCCTAACAGTGCTGGTCCGCCGTAAAAAGATTCAATCAACCAACCAACTCTCTTAAACTAATCCATAAAAAAAGAAACCAATTTTATAAAATCAACAAGTAAATCTATTTCTCTACAATGCGAAGTGAAGATTTAAAGAGATGTGCTGAATTGTGAATTAAATCCCAAATAATTCCAAACACTCGATCACAAGCCCTAAAGTATTGGATATTTGGAATTAATTCCAACTACTGAATCACCTTGAATGAATTCACAATAAACCCCAAATAATGATTAGTCCAAAATACCTATGAGCACATTCTAATTCCAATTATTATATTTTAAATAAACAATCAGAATACAACTTAAACCTCTGATCATATATTCTCAAAGACTGATATCAAGATCCGAATGAACAAATTTTGTTTTACATCTACTTAATATACAAAATCTAAGATAATATTTCCAGGATGTGGGTCACAAATTCTCTTCTAGAACATTATAAGGTCAAAGGCTATGTCGACATGTTTACAAATGGCCATTAAGTTAAAACATTTACTCATGGATAAAAGGCCTACACATAACATAGATGTAGATAGCAACAAAACCATCTTTGTTATTAAAGGCAGAATAGTGTAGTGTCGGTAATTTTAGGCATTGTAAAGATAACGAAATAAGTCAATGTGTCAACTTCTAACAAAACCGTCTTCGTTATTCAGCTTTAACAATGTTGTTAGATCATCTGTTGTGACGCGAGTTAAACTTGGTACATAAAAGGTTTGATGGTATGTTTAGTCACAAGTTACATACATGGAAAACTATACGTGTGACAATTAGGAATACGTCTTTCAAGCCGAGTCGCTGACAATTTCCGTGAATCGTGTACAAAGCTAACTGTAAAAAAGATGTATTACTTGAAGCCTACTGTTTGCAAATTATAGTTCCTTATTTTGGCATTTTTTTATGGTACCTTATTTGTTGCATAAGTGTAAAAGGTCAACAGTCGATACGTTTTATGATCTGTACGTCCTGATGTCGAGAAAGGTTGGTTGGTTGGTTGGTTGATTGTATTTTTACGGCGCACCAGCACTGTGAGGCTATTAACGCCATACAGAAGGTTATACGCCTCACAGGAGAAAAGACTGAGCGCCTTTCACATGCGATGCCTCCGACGCATACTCGGGATTACCTGGAGCGATCGAGTGACAAACAACGAGGTGCTTGAACGTGCCAAGATTCCCAGCATGGTCACACTCCTCCGCCAACGTCGCATCAGATGGCTGGGCCATGTACGTCGGATGGATGACGGACGGATCCCCAAAGACCTTCCTTATTCTAAGCTTGCCTCTGGCAGAAGATCGATCGGACGGCCACATCTCCGCTTCAAGGATGTCTGCAAGCACGACATGAAAGCCCTTGAGATCGATGTCAACACCTGGGAAGAGCTTGCTCTAGACAAGTCCAGCTGGCGACATGCTCTGATCACTGGTCTGAAAGCCGGCGAGGACAAGCTACGTACGGTAGCAGATGAAAAACGATCTCGGAGGAAGAGGAAGCAGCTCCAACCCACACCAGACTTAACCTTCATGTGCAGCAACTGCAGCAAGGATTGCCACTCCCGTGTGGGGCTCCATAGCCACAAAAGACGCTGCACAACTACCAACCGGGATACCTCTCATGGGCGCATTTCCATCGTCTCTCGAGACTAGCGGATGCCAACGAACGAACGAAGGTTATATCTTTGATCGTTTAAAAGTGGTAAAAGGTTTCGTATCGACCAGCGATATGAAGCCAGACAACTGAAAGTAAAACGACAATATGGTAACGGTAATAAATAAATAAAGCATCCTGATCAACGGGGAATGTACATGGTGTATGTTAATGAAGACAGATGAAAGGTAATTAAAATTAAGGGACGAAATATATACACGAAATAAAACTGCTCAAAGTGATAGCATAAAAGCTATAGCTTATAATAAATGCTTACTTTCTTCATGAATTCTATACTTCAAGTCACGCTCACTGTATCAAAGAGCTCCCTAATGTCATGCACATTGCAATACTGATCGCGCGTAGGTTGGAGGTCGAAACACTCGAACATAACGTGCCTAACAGTGAATGGCATATTGCAAGAAATGCACATTGGTGGGTCTTCTTTTAGTATGTGGGAGTGGGTTATATAAGTATGATCAATTCGTATTCTTGCAATGACTACCTCCTCCCTATGGACGGTTCTGTAAGGAGTCCATTCTCCTAGGGTTGGCTTGATGGCATGACGTTTGTTATTTACTGCATCATTCCATGATGCCTGCTATTTTTGACGTAAAGATTCTTTGATACTAGGTATAAAATCAGTATACGGTATTTTAAAATTGGATGGTTCTAGGGATAGGACCATTTTAGCAGCGCGATCTGCTTTTTCATTACCTTTAATGCCAATATGGCAATGTAACCAACAGGATACTATACTGTGTGAGGTACTTAGTATTTTTTGACGAGAATATTGGTTAATAATGGGTTTTCCAGTTTTCTATTTTGTAGTGAGTTAAGTACTGGTAGCGAGTCTGAGAAGATGGTGCTGTTTAAAATAGGTTTGTTTTCGATATATTGCAGGGCAAGGTCTATTGCTCTGCTTTCGACTGAAAAACTGATGTACCATCTGGTATTCGAACTTTTGTGTTTTCCACTAATGAAGGGTGCAGCAGTCTTTTCCTCATCCTTTGATCCATCAGTATAAATTCTTGTGTAGTTTTCGAATTGGGCAAGTTTATGATAAGAGTTGTGGAAGATGGAAGGGTTTGTCTCCCGAATTTTTTCCATCGTGTAACGTAAAAAGTATTTTTGGTTGTTTTAGTAGCCATGGAGGTGTTTCAGAGATGGACGTTTTCTGAAGTTTAGAAAGAGGAATTTTGGTACTGTCAAGGCTGGATGATATTCTAATGCCAAGGGTAGGTGTGGAGTTTAGTTTATTTTCGTACGAGGTTTTGTATTTGGGTTGAAAAACAGCCGAAAAAGGAAGGTTCTGAGGGTTTGATCTTAATTTAAGAGCGTACTGTGCGGAAAGCATTTCTCTACCATGTGATAAAGGTGGTTCGTTCGCTTCAGCGAGAAGGCTTTCACACGGGGATGTCTTAAATGCTCCTAGAGCGAGTCTTATGCCTTGATGATGAATTGGGTCAAGCATCTTCAAATAGGACTTCCTATTTTGTCGTGCATCTCGTGCTGCTCGGGAGTTTTTTTCTGCCCCGCAACATGACTCGCATACACTATCCACGAGTCATAAGCCAAATGAATACAACACTTAAACAAAATTTCCACCATTATCCCAGTCGTCTTTTGTCGCCGTACTGGCTGATGTATTCATACCTTTCTCCACATTGCGTACATTTAAGTTCCGCTGGTAATAATTGGCAGTTTTTCAGAATATTGTTTTTTATCCGGTCATTTTTAGTTTGGATGTTTTCTTTGTTCTACACAATTTGGTCTCAAAAAGCCTAAAATCAAAGAGTAAAGAATTTCTTGTATTATTGTATTTGCATGAATTTAGAATATATACCGAATCATTATTGGCGACTGTGCTAATACATACTGGTACCCCATTTTTATGCAGCGCAAGGAATATTACAATCCGACTAGATTTTGGAAAATGCCCACCATATAGCCAGGTAGTTTCCTAAAATAATCTGCAAATGTGTCATTTGTATCTATTTCTTAGTTCTAATAATAATAATAATGATAATAATAATAATCAAAATAATGTAGTAAATTTATCATATATCTGCACCTGTACTTCTACTCGGAGTAAGCATCGAAGTGTGTTAAGTGCCCCAAGACAATGGGCAAATAAATCTAAATCGACTCGAATGTAATAGAAGATGGTGCCAAGTGTCATTATCAACCACACATCTTTTAACAGGAAAATTACCCTAAATATACATTGTTTTAGAACGTATTCATAAGGACCAAACTGTCATAAAAATATGCGGAGTTTATAAAATATAGTTCCGTCGCTCAGTGATTAAAGACAAACATAGTAACATGTCTCAGACAAATGGGAAAAATAAGTATCAGCTTCGCTTCGGTAGTTTTCTTCTTTTGTTTGTTTGCTTTTGTTTTCCTTTTTACTGCATTCTTTAAATATTTTAAGATTACGAAATTATGTGTTATAGAATGGCACCAAACTATAACTGGCAAAAGCTTGGCTTTTCTTAAATTTAGGATACGAGATGAGCGAGGCTCATTATAAAATGTCTACCTCCCATTCCCCATCCGACAGTTATTGTCCTATGTGATGGGATAGTAGACATACAACATGCATGATGTACCTAACCTGAGATTACCTGGGATTTTCTGCCAGTCTAGTACCTAAGCTTCTGCATAAATTTTCATGAACACTCGGTTCGTACGATGCATCAAATTGTAACTGGAGCTCAATTACGCTGCTTTGCAATAATGCGGAATATATAGACCGATATAACTGGAATAAAACATCGAACTTGCAAAATTTCTTGCGCGATTATGATTTTGAGTGATGGTTACCAGACAAGATCAAATACGATTGTCGGCAGCATCATATTCCATCTGTTTATTTCCTTAAGTGATTAACTTGATCCAGTCTCAGTAGATAGATTCGTACTCTCATCTTAAGTCACAAGTAGAAAGTTTCTAAACAGATTTAAATTCAGAAATTAATAAATATGAGATTGATAGCTACTTAACGTCTGTCAGGCCAGGTTCATTACCCAATAGTTTTCAAATATTTATAACCACTAGATAGTTAATTTTTTAACGGATATATGGGTTATATTTGTTATATTTTCAATAACATTTACTGGTATTTCTTGTTGACGTGTATTGAAGAAAGATGATTACTGCCATGTTTCTGTCTTGCTTTGTTCAGGCAAAGCCAAAGGGAATTCTCAATCCAGAAAAACACGACCGTTCGTTCACATTTACAAGGAATCGCCTGACACCCATCCCTTGGTCATCCACACAAAATTGGTCCATAGCCGAACTCAAGTCGTCAGCTCTCATCTACGGTGGTTGTTGTGTATTTGACCTTGATCTTCGTCACAGATTTATCCAGAATTTCAAAGACTGTGTAATCCTTGCAAGAGTCACAAGAAAGGAAGTAGTGCAAATACATTAACAAATCTAAATAAGAACAGGGTTGGTTGGTTGGTTGCTTGAATTTTTACGGCGCACCAGCACTGTGAGGCTATTTAGCGCCATACAAAAGGTTATATTTTTGATCATTTAAAAGTGGTAAAAGGTTTCTATCCACCAGCGATACGAAACCAAACAGTTGAAAGTAAAACGATAAAATGGTAACGGTGATAAATAAAGCTTCCCTATCAACGGGGAGTGCAAATGATGTATGAAAACGAAAACAGATGAAAGGTAATTAAAATTTAGCGACGGTATATATAGCTCATAAAACTGTTCATGGTGATAGCATAAAAGCTATAGCTTATGATAAATGTTTACTTCCTTCAGGAAGTCTATAATATAAGAAACGCTAACTGTATCAAAGAACTCCTTAATGTCATGCACATTGTTGGTTGGTTGGTTGAATTTTCACGGCGCACCAGCACTATGAGGTTATTTAGCGCCATACAAAAGGTTAAATCTTTCATCATTTAAAAGTGATTGATTGATTGAATTTTTTTACGGCGCACCAGCACTATGAGGCTATTTAGCGCCATGCAAAACGTTATATCCTTCATTATTTAAAAGTGGTAAAGATTACGTATCGACCAGCGATACGAAACCAAACAGTTGAAGGTAAAAAGATAAAATGGTAACGGTGATAAATAAATAAAGTTTCCCGATCAACGGGGAGTACAAATAAAGTATGACAACGAAAACAGATGAAAGGTAATTAAAATCTAACGGCGGTATATATAGCACATAAAACTGTTCAAGGTGATAGCATACAAGCTATAGCTTATGATGAATATTTACTTCCTTCAGGAAGTCTATAATATAAGAAACGCTAACTGTATCAAAGAGATCCCTAATGTCATGCACATTGTAATAATGATTACGCGTAGGTTGGAGGTCGAAACACTCCAACATAAAGTGCCTAACGGTGAATGGTTCATTGCAAGATACGCACTCTGGTGGGTCTTCTTTTAGTATGTAGGAGTGGGTTAAATAAATATGACCAATTCGAATTCTTGCAATAACTACCTCCTCCCTACGGACGGCTCTGTAGGAAGGAGTCCATTCTCCTAGGGTTGGCTTGATGGCATGAAGTTTGTTATTCACGGTATCATTCCATGATGCCTGCCATTTCTAACGTAAACATTCTTTGATACTACGTTTAAAATCAGTATACGGTATTTTAAAATCAGATCGTTCTAGTGATAGGGCCATTTCTTGCAGCGCGGTCTGCTTTGTCATTACCTTTAATTCCAATATGGCTGGGTAACCAACAGTATACTATATTGTGGGAGGTACTCAGCTCAGTATGTTCAGGAGAATATTGGCTAATAATGGGTTCTCCAGTTTTCTATTATGTAGTGACTGAAGTACTGATAGTGAATCGGAGATGATGCTGTTTAAAATACGCTTGCTTTCAACATATTGCAAAGCAAGGTCTATTGCTCTGATTTCGGCTGAGAAAAATAGATGTACCATTTGGCAAGCGAACTTTTGTTGTGTGTTTTCAACTAACGAAGGCTGCAGAAGCCTTTTCCTCATCTTTTGATCCATCAGTATATATTCTTGTATAATTTTCAAATTGGGTGAGGAGTTCATGATAAAAGTTGTGGAAGATGGAAGGGTTTGTATCCGATTTTTTTCCATCATGTAACGTAATAAGTACTTTTGGTTGTTGAAGTAGCCAGGGAGGTGTTTCGGAGACAGACGTTTTCTGAATTTTTGAAAGTTCAATTTTGGTACTGTCAAGGCATGGTAATATTCTAATGCCACAGATAGGTGTGGTGTTTGGTTTATTTTCATGCAAGGTTTTATATTTGGGTTCAAAAACAGCCGAAAAAGCAGGATTCAGAGGGTTTGATCTTATTTTGAGAGCATACTGTGCGGAAGGCATTTCTCTACGTTGTGATAAAGGTGGTTCGTTCGCTTCAACGAGTAGGCTTTCACACGGGGATGTCTTAAATGCTCCCAGAGTGAGTCTTTTCCCTGATGATGAATTGGGTCAAGCATCTTCAAATAGGACTTCCTAACTGAACCATAAACAACGCAACCATAGTCTAGTTTCCAGCGAATAAATGTTCTATATAAACTGAGGATGACTTTTCCATCAGCACCCCAGTCAGTGTGCGCTACTACTTTAAGTAAATCTAGAGACTTCAAGCATTTAGCTTTCAAATTCTTCAGGTGTGGAATAAAAGTCAGTTTTCTGTCGAAGATAATACCTAAAAATTTTGTTTCCTCAACAACTGGAATAGGTGCTCCGTCCAGCCTGAGTTCAGGTTTATCATGATGTCTTCGTAACTGACAGAAATGCATACATACAGTTTTTGATTTCGAGAATTTGAAACCGTTAGTATTGGCCCAATTTTGAATCTTGTTGATCTTTTGCTGTAGTTGTCTTTCAATTGTATGCATGTGGTTTGATCGGTAGCATATTAAAAAGTCATCAACGTATAGGGAACAATCCACACCTGGAGTCAGACACTTGGTGATGCTATTAATTTTTATGTTGAAAAGCGTCACGGATAAAATACTGCCCTGAGGCACACCCATCTCTTGATCGTGCATATCAGAGAGGATGGAGCCTACTCGTACCTTGAATTCCCTGTCTAAGAGGAAGTTTGATATGAAAGAGGGCAGACGGCCTTTTAGATCCAGATCGTGCATGTCATTTAGTATTCCGTACTTCCATGTTGTGTCATAGGCCTTTTCCAAGTCAAAGAAAACCGCTACTAAGTGTTCCTTCTTGATGAAAGCTTCGCGAATAAATGTTTCCAGCCTAACCAGATGATCATTGGTACTACGACTACTTTGGAAAGGAGATATTAAATTGTTGGTTTCCAAATACCATACAAGCCGAGAATTGATAAATTTGTTCCATTGTTTTGCATACGCTGCTATTCGATGATATGGGTCTATAGTTGGTAGGATCTGCGCTATCTTTGCCTGGTTTGGGAATTGGTATTAGTGTTGGTTCTTTCCAAATTTTTGGTACATTACCAGTAATCCATAAATCATTGAAGATTTCCAGAAGAACTGTTATTGATGGTTCTGGAAAGTGTTTCAAAAACTGGTAATGTATATCGTCAGGCCCAGCAGATGTATCATAGGCCTTATTCAAAGATTCCATAAGCTCCGACAATGAAAACGGTTGGTTATAGCTCTCTGAGTTATTCGATGTGAATTTCAACCGTGTTTTTTCTTTCTGAGCTTTCAATCTTCGGAAAGCTTCTGAATAATTAGACGATGAGGAATTTTTGGAGAAACAGTCGGCAAGTACATTAGCTATTTCATGTTTGGTATTGAAATTGTTATTATGTAGCTTCAGATGTCGGAATGAATTGTCTTTTAACTTTCCACGAGAAAGAACGAGAATTGAAAGTTGAAACATATTTTTTCCATGATGCTCGTTTACTTTCTTTAATTGTGCGGGGAGCTTTGGCCCGAACAATACTGTACTGGGTTAAATTTTCGGGCGTTGGACGATTATTAAATTTTTTCAGTGCTTCTCGGCGTTGTCTAATGGCTTCTTTACATTCTTTAGTGAACTACGGTTTTGGGGTTCTTCAACAGTTAGGTGAAGACTTAGTAATGGATTCTTCTGCAATCTCAATCAATAGGATGTAAACTGTCGAATAGGGTCATTGTCGTTTAGGGCGGTATTCCTGTTAAGCCTAGCTGTACGGTGTGTTTCAAATTTGGCCCAGTTGGCCTTCTTTAAATTCCACTGTGGAATTGTGTCATCAACTGTAGCGTTGGTGTTCTTAAGAGATTTTGGAAAGTGATCTGCTGTGAAGGTCATCAGCGACCTTCCAATTATAATCAAAAAGTAGTGAAGGAGAACAAATTGTCAAGTCGATACATGTGTATGTACCCGTTCCTGGGTGCAAGTACATCGGAGATTTGGTATTAAATAGACACAAGTGGTGTTTAGTAATACAATTTTCAACCTTTTTGCCCCTGTCGCTTATGTAATTTGATCCCCATAAAATATAATGGTCGTTAAAATCACCGAGTAAAACAAATGGCGCGGGAAGTTGTTGAACAAGAGTGTCTAATTCATTTGGTAATAAGTTGGTGTTTGGTGGTATGTAAATAGAACAAAAAGTAATCACTCGATGAAGAGTGACACTCACAGCAATGGCTTGCAAATTTGTGTTTAAAGGAATGATCCTATGTGGGGCTCTATTGTTCACAGCAATAGAAACCCCTCCTGAGGCCCTGTGAACGTTCTGTAAGTAGGTGTTAAACAGGGAGTAGTTTTTAAGTGTGATGTTGTCCGTATCTTTTAAAAAGGTTTCCTGAAGGCATAGTATTGCAGGATCATATTCGTTTAAAAGCAGAAGAATATCATTGTTATTGGCTCTGAGTCCTCAACAGGTCCATTGTATGATCATCATTACAAGTTTAAATTGGAGATTGAGGAGGGAAGTTGAACTTTTCGCGGAGAGAATCTGTTTGGTTATTTCTATGTATGAAGTACGGGCATGATTTTTTTGCTGGTAGGTCTGGAGCTACTTTGAGAATATGGAACAGTTTCTTCTGCATCCATAATCTCAATGTCTCGAAACCTGTTATAGAGTTTGATGGGGTCATCTGACCACTTTTCCTGCCCATTTCCTTGAGATCTGGTTTTATTCTTTAATGATTTCGGTGGTTGGCTATCACGAAAAGTTGTTTGGGTAGATGCCGTGGGTTTTTGTGCTTGGTAATGGGGGGTGTTAGTGCTCGATGTTGACTCGGGTGGATCTGTCTGTGTTTGAGCGTCCTTCGTTACTTTGGGATTGTTCTTCACTACAGTTGAGAAGGATGGGTCAAGAAGAGATGTTCTTGCCTGTACAAGCATTCTGGTCTCTGGATAGGGAATGTGAGCTGTGTATTTAACCCTCTGTATTTCCTTCTCCTGTTTCCAAGTTTCACAATCCCTGGAATTGGCGTCATGCTCCTTTCCACAGCTGACACAATGCGGAGTTGCCCTACACTCAGATTCCTGGTGAGAATGGTCTCCGCATCGGCCACATATTTAGGTTTGTGAGCAACGGTCTTCATGATCGCCATATTTTTGACACTTATAGCATCGAAGTGGTTTCGGAATGTACACATCAACCTTCACTTGCAAAAGACCAACTTTGACCACTCTTGGTATTGTTGGTTTATTGAAGGTGAGTATAATGGTGTTTGTGTCCTGCAGATTGTTGTTACGTTTAATACGTATTCTACGCACTGCAGTGACACCTGCGTTTTTCATTCCTTCAATGATATCCGTGTCGCCGACTCCAGCCAAGTCTCGACAGCGAATCACGCCATTTGATGTATTGAATGTTGTGTGGGCGAACGATGAGACTGGAATGTCGAAGAATGTTTTTATTTTCTTGATATTTTCTACTTGACTACGTCGTTCACATTCAACAAGTAGGCACCCCGTTTTCAACTTTTTAACGCTCTCTGGTGTATCGATCAATCCCGTTATTGTTTTTTTTTTTCAATTACAAATGGAGAGAGTGCACTAAGCGGTTTTGAGACAGCTTTTGATTGTATAACCATGAAGCGTGGGAATGACTCCATACTGCATGGTTCTTCTTCCGATCGTTAGTTTTGACTTGTTTTCAAATTTTCATTTTTTTTTTTTAAAACTTCAGCACCCGTGCTCCCCACCCACCATGGAGCCCAACAAGGGGACACTTTTCAAGTGCCAGGGATACACAGGTGTTATACTCAGTCGGTAAAATTACCTCCCGATTGACCCGTTAAGCCACTGCCTTCTAGGACGTCTTCTAAGACTTGAGAAAGGGAAAGTTAAAGGGATAGAATGTATGGGCAACGGTGGTATCAAGAGAGAGACAAGGAGAAAGATAAAAAAGTTAGCGTATAAATAAAGACCTCCTAGGGCTCGGCGTGACCAGCCGATTTGTCGAGACCGGGCCCATCCCGACCACCCGTCTAGAAGTAGAGGCCAAAGTAGTGTATTGCATTGGAAAGCCTCTGCTCAACTATCAGGATCCTCCCCCGACACGGGTCGCAACCCACGGCAAACAGGTTGCCTCTACTTTGTCGCCTCTTACAACACGTAGCGAGGCACGTCGGGCCTATTCTACAACCACGGACCCGCAGGCGGCGAAGGACAGGGTAATAGGGATCTTGCAAAACTGACGCCAAATGTTCTGTGCTATTCAAGCATCGTGTCTACGGAGTAAAAAGCTTACAGAAACAAACCCGACAAAATGTGAAATATTCACACGAATAAACGATAGGTCATGTCTTTAAATAAAAGACAAAAAGACAAAAGAAGAATAATATCAGATTTGTAAACAAAGTGCTATATAACATTGCGGTACCGATGCGGCAGTAAAACCAGAAATAATAAATCGTAAATAATGTTACATTGTGAACTTAAAAAATTGTGAAATGAAACGATCAGGTACAATGTTTTGTGGGTTAAATATTTATAATACCCAAACAAAGCAATATATTGCATTTTACACGCAAAAGCCCGCAACATAGTAATACAACTGCATAGTAATTATCGTGTTGCACAAATACTAAGCATAATGCAATACTATTTTCGGTTTGCTTATACACAAAACCTTATGAAAACCGTATGTAGTTAGCATTACAATGCCATGTAATGAAGGCTGCCGTGCAATACAGTTCCATCACACACATTGCTTTAATTAGAAGACTTCAAATACTTGATGTAGGAAGTACAGATACAATGGGTACTGTTAATAGCGAATAAGCCTTGAGCATTCATAAAATACATTGGATCAAATGATATTTGATTGCAAATATTAATCCGCCAAACGTCATCATTTTATGCACAATCAATCCATTCTTAATACCCATGTAAAATTATTGAAAAATACGAAACAATAGCTCAGCCTTTAAAAAATGTACCTCCTATGGATTTACAATAGAACATGCATCGATTTTGCTTGCACGTATGGCGACTATTAAAGGTGGAGGATGACTATTGAATAAGCAGGCCCTTGCCGTTATTTGGTAACATTCGTTATTTCCCTTCTTAAGGATGTAGGAACTGCTCTAATAATGATACGTATGCATGTAACATGTTTTGAGTAAATCCCCAGAAACCTACAGTGGCAGGCTCGTTTTCATACTGGCTCGGATTTCTTTTGTATTCGAACGGTAACTAACAGTTCATATAGAGCAGCCAAAAAATGGTGATTCTACTTTTTTGATATCGCAGTAATAGTGAAAAGAGGAGATGTCGACAATTCAGCAAACAAGAACGACACCGTGAAGTTTTGAATATGTGTATTCAGTGTATTGTTCGTTTATGTTTGGATCGTTAAAACCATATGTAGATCGTCTGAAGAATCGGTAAAGAAATGTTTGGGAAAATAAATTTTGTTTGCACGAGTGTTCATAATTCAGAGTTTGTAGAAGCGTCGTTTTAGTTTCTAAATTTTCAGTGAAGAATTATAAGGACGAAAGGTAAGTAAAGCGCAAGGGAAACTAGCCCATATGTGTGCAGTATTCACACCAAGTCAAGTTTACAAGGGAAATGACAAGTGGAATTTTTGTGTACATGAACTAGAATTATTTCATGTGTTGATGGTGTTAATTATTCAGTGTGAATTCATAATGGGTTTTATGGATTATTCATGGCAAAGAGAAGCATATTGGTAAGCAAATCATTTTGTTACCTTTATCCACGAGTTCTATTTCTGCATGTAGCATGAAATTTATATTATGTACGTAATTTTATTTACAACAACTGTGACCAATTTCAGCTTAATTAAATGAATATAAAGAAAAAATTGCAAGTAGCTCCCTCTGTAAAATTTTGCAAGCCATGTGCCAGCAAGTCCCATGGATTCAGGCACTGGCAAGGCTAACACTGCTTTAGGTGATCTCTTCAAGTATGCCGTAGGGGAATGTCTAGTTTTTAGGCTCAGGAATTAATGGATTAACATAAAATGTGTGTGCAAGACATCATACAAGGTCTTTTTTTTAAAAAAAATCGAGCATCACTTGTCAGGCTTTTAGATATTCACTACATCACCTGACGAGATATGTGTACGGGTAATTTCTTTAAATTTTCCATCATAATCTTTACAAATGTTCTGTCACGAAGACAAAGCGACACGCAACGCGTATGCACTCAAAGACGTACACTCACCAACATTGTACACAAAGGACCATTCATACAAACCCCAAGGTGTTTATGATTCCTGTTTGTTTTAATGTGAAAGGTAAGAAAAACTAAGAAATCAAATCAAAGGATGACAAAGCATTTCTACAGTGTTTTGTATGATAAAACACAATTTTATAATAGAAGAAACCTAAATTTTTGCTGCACAACGTGCTCTGTATATATAATATTTTAGGAAGTTGATATAAATGATTAAAATTGTTTTCTATAAAAACGTCTTTTCGTGTAATTTTAAAATTTGGACCACAAGGTTAGATCCATGCCACAAATAATTCCCAGATGTGTTTTGTAACTGAACAGTGACAGAACAAGTGTTCAATTTGTTCTATTCTCTTCTTGCAGAAGGTGCATTTAACATTATCGTTTAATCCTTTTCAAAAACTGGTTTGTGATAATATTTCTATGTAGAAATCTAAAATTAAAGCCATCTAGATTTGACCATTATTTTACACCCTATTTAATAGATTCGGGCCGAATTTTTACATTTTCCATTCTTGGTCTCCGACCTGAATTTCGTTACCTTTAAGGGAATGCCCCCTCCCCCACACTTTTAGCAGCCAAGAGAGCATGACATTTTTGTGGGAGGCGCCAGGCACCCCGAGTACCAAAGAAAAGAGGTTTTATGTGTCCTCCCAAAGTTTTCCATGAAGTTGTAGTTTAACATTTTTTTTTTTTTTTACTATTTTGAACTCCTTTCTAAGATTTCTTTTAATGAGAAATGGAGATACGCCACAAAAATGAAATAAAGCCCTATTGTTTTATGAGTGTGAATATGTCTGAAGAACGTTTTTCAGATTTTTGCGCAATAACTTGAGAGTGGTTAAGTTACGTCCTATTTAAGAAGCCGCACTATCTTTTTTTTTTTGATATTGCATCTTGCTACTCCGTATATCTGGACATAGTCTTGTCTGTCACCTCGAGGGTTACGTGAAGGCATTTTCACTAACTTGGTCTGATAATTTAGATGTCGAATTTCGTGAATTTTAGGAAGCAACTGTCCATCGTATTCTGCGGGATAGCTATGGCTGAGAGAGTGTCTTTGACATCGTCTTCCTCCAGATAGGGGAAAACGATCTCAGTACACATTCTCTCAATGACAGTTTTTCTATACGCCGCCTTTGTGACCGTTTGCTCCGTTTTGGTTTGCGCCTCGTGCTGGTCGGGAGTTTTCTGCCCCGCACTCATCCACGCAACATGACTCGCAGACACTATCTACGAGTCATAAGCCAAACAGAACACTTGAAAAAATTTCCATCACCATCCCAGCGTTCTCTTTGGTCGCCATACTAGCTTCAGGTATTTATACCTTTCTCCAGATGGCGTATATATAGATTTCGCTTGTCATAATTAGCAGTTTTTCACCTTTGTTTTTTATTCGGCCATTTTTCGTTTAGATGTTTTCTTTATTCTGCATAATTTAGTCTGAAAACGTATTCATGAAGATCAAACTGTCATAAAAATATGTCGAGTTGACAAGATAAAGTTCTGCCGCTCAGTGATTCAAGAAACATATACTCTCATATCTCAGACATATGGGGAAAACAAGTATCAACTTCGCTTCGGTAGTATTTTTGTTTTCCTATTTACTGCATTCTTTAAATATCTTAAAATTGTAAAATTATGAGTGTTCTAGAATGGAACCAAAACTCTAACAATCGCTTGGGTTTTCTTAAATTTAGGGTACGAGATGAGCGAGGATCATACAATGTCGCCTCCCCTCTCCCATCCGACAGTTATGGTCCTATGTGATGGATAGTAGACATACAACATGCATGATATAACGTAACCTCATATTACCTGGGATTTTCTGCCAATCTAGTACCTAAATTCAACATAAATTTTCAAGAAAACTCGGTGCGTACGATGGATCAAATTGTAACTGGAGTTAATTACACATTGTTTTGAAATGCTGCGGAATGTACAGAATGAGATGACTGGAACACAAAATCGAATTTGCAAAATTTCTTCCGCGATGATTTTGAGAGTGATGGTTATGAGACCAGATCAGATATGACTGTCGGCAGCATCATATTCCATTTATTTCCTTAAGTGATTAACTTTATCCAGTCTCAGTTGATAGACTTGTACTTTAATCTTTAGTTAAGTAGACAAGCCTCTAAATGGATTTATACTCAGAAAATAATAAAAGATTGATAGCTACTTAAAATTGGACCAAGTACATTACCCAATGGTTTTCATAGGTCTATATCCCCTATATAATTTTTTTTTTTTTTATTTTTTTTACGGATATATGGTATTATTTGCTATGTCTTTAATAACACTTATTGGTGTTTCTTTTTGACGTGAATTAAATGATGATTATTGCCAGGTTTCTGTTTTGCATCGTTCAGGTAAAGCCAAAGGGAATTCTCTCTCCAGAATAGCATGACCAAATGAAAAAATAGATAGGTCCGTTGCTTCACATTTACAAGGAAACGCCCGACACCCATCCCTTGGTCATCCACACAAAACTGGACCATAGCCAAAACCATATAGTGAGCTCTTATCTACGGTGGCTGCTGTGTATTTGATCCTGATCTTCGTCACGGATTTATTATGCATTTCAAAGACTATGTAATCTTTGTCAGTCACAATAACGGTAGTAGCAAATACATTACATGAACAAATATAGACAAGAACAGGGTACTAGGGCTCTTGCAAAACTGATGCCAAATGTTCTGAGCTATTCAAATACCGTGTCCACGGTGGAAAAAGCTTACAGAAGCAAAACCGATAAAATGTTAAATATTCACACAAATAAACGACATGTAATATCTTCAATTATAAGGAAGAAAAGACAAACGAAAGATAATATCAGACGTGTAAACAAAGTACTATACAGTATTGCAGTGCCGGTGGGCTGTAAGATCAGAAATAATAAATCATAAATAATGGTACATTGTTAACTATAAAATTGTGAATTGAAACAACTAGGTAGAAACTTTGCTAGCCAAGTCTCCAATAACCCTATCTATACCTTGGCATATCGAGCCGATGCTTCTGTGCTTCGGGTCTGTGAATTTCCTTATATGCGGCGGTAAGCCACTGCATCCAATCCAAATTAAGTTGTTCAAATTTTAACTTTTTCTACGTGATCGAGACAAGGGTAGCACCCAACTTGAATGGACTTATAAATATGCCGGTCCGTGTTTCCACAAATACCTTACACTGAAGTTAAACTTAAGCAACACGATCATTGTATTTTACGAGTGAAAGATCATAACATTGAAACAAACGCATAGTAATTATCGTGTTGCACATAAACTAAGCAAGATGCACGATAATTTGAGTTTGCTTATACACGAGGCCTTACGAAAATCGCGTGTAGTTAACATCACAATGCCATGTAATGAAGGCTGCCGTTTTGGTCTTCTAGTCAATACAGTTCCATGACACGCATTCCTTTAATTAAAAAAACTCAAATATTCGAGATACAAGTACAGTTATAATGGGTACTGTTAATAGCGAATAAAAGCCTTGAACGTTCATGAAATACACTGCATTAAATAGTTTTCATTGTAAATATTAAGCCGCCGAACATCACCTTTTCATGTACCATCAATCCATTCTTAATACCGTGTAAAATTAATGAAAACTACATAACAATAGCTCACTATTTAAACAATTTTCCTCCTGTGGATGCACAACTGGAACACGCATTGATTTTGCTTGCATGTATGGCAACTATTACAGTTGTAGGATGATTACTGGAGAAGCAGGCGCTTCCCGTTATTAGGCAACAGTCGTAATTTCCCTTCTTAACGGTGTAGAGACTGGTTTAATAACGATACGCATACATTTAACATGTTTGGAATAACATCCACAGAAACCTACCTCAACAATTCCGTTTTCATACGGCTCCCGATTTTTTTTTATCTTTGCATTCGAACAGTAACTATTTTGTCCGTTAAGTTGGGAGTATTCATGACAAGCAATACCAGTACATATACAGCACATGTGTCAAACTCAAGGCCCGCGGGCCACATCAGGCCCGGCGTACAATTATATCAGGCCCGAGAGAGAATTTTAGGCAAAAATATTTTTTAATGGCCCTGCGATATAAAGTGCAAATCAAATTCCCTAATTAGCAGCCTTGCCGAACGATAGGCTACCTGATAGCGTTCTCGCTTCGATCAGAATAAGCGAAAATAAAAGTTGTGTAGTGAGTGGATGTTTGTCGTTACAGTAACCTAGCAACGTGCAGTTGCTCGTTTTGGATTGGCGCATAAGAAATGAAAGTGGTATAGTGACCGGATATTACATCACCTTTTCCCGCTACGGCTAATGTGATATCAATCAAGCGTCTGTCGGTAGATGCACAATATTTTTTTTAAAATCAAAGCAAGCCATAAAAATGGCCAAGAGAAAAGTTGATTCTGAAAACAGAGCCTTTCAAAGCCGCTGGGAAGCTGAATATATGTTTACTGATATTGGCGGTAAACCCGTGTGTCTAATTTGTGGAGATAATGTGGCTGTGATCAAGGAATATAATCTGAGACGGCACTACGAGACTAAACATCAAGACAAGTTAAAAAGCTTGAATGCAGAGCAGAAGCTACAGAAGGTAAAAGAATTGAAGAGGAATCTAACATCACAGCAGACGTTTTTCACCAAAGCAAAATCACAAACTGAAGCTGCTGTGAAAGCAAGTTTTATTGTGGCGGAGGAGATCGCAAAATCAGGCCGACCATTTTCAGAAGGAGAGTTTCTGAAGCGCTGCATGATGAAAGTGTGTGACGTCTTGTGTTCAGACAAAAAGCAGATTTTTGCAAATGTAAGCCTTAGCAGAAATACGGTTGCTGATCGGGTTTGTGAGATGGCCACTGATGTGAAAACACAGCTGATCGAAAAATGCAAAGACTTTGTTGCATTCTCCCTTGCTATCGATGAAAGTAATGACACGACTGACACTGCACAGCTCGCCATCTTCATCCGTGGAGTGGACTCCAATTTGAATGTTACAGAAGAAATATTGGACATGAAATCCATGCATGGGACAACGACAGGAAAAGACATTTTTGACAACGTATGTCAAAGTTTAACCAACATGAACCTGCCTTGGGACAAACTTGTTGGACTTACAACAGATGGAGCACCGGCGATGTGCGGCGAAAAAAGTGGACTAGTTGGAAGGATGCGGTTAAAGATGCAGGAGAACTGTACCGGTGAATTGATAGCATATCACTGCATCATACACCAAGGATCGCTGTGTGGTAAAGTCCTCAACATGGAAGGTGTAATGAGCACTGTAACACAAGCCGTCAACTTTATCAGAGCTAAAGGTTTAAATCACCGCCAATTTCAGTCTTTTTTGCAGGAAATAAACTCAGAGTTCGGTGACATGCCTTATCATACAGAGGTGCGGTGGCTAAGTCGGGGAAAAGTTCTTAGTAGATTTTTCCAGCTGATCGAGGAAATCTGTCAATTCATGGACAGCAAAGGAAAAGACTCCACAGTTTTTCGGGATAAAAAGTGGAAATGTGAGTTGGCGTTTCTTTCTGACATAACCACTCATCTCAACGACTTGAACCTGCAGCTCCAGGGACGGGACCACTTGATCACTGATATGCATGATGCAGTGAAGGCATTTCAAGTGAAGCTGCGCCTATGGGAGACACAAATGCACCATAGCAATTTGTCTCACTTTTCTTGTTGCCAAGCAATGTTGAACCAAGTCAACGCTATGGTGTTTCCCAATGCACACTTTGCTGAAAAACTTAGCTTACTTCGCGCCGAGTTCGCACGGCGCTTTAGTGACTTTGAAGCACAGAAAAGTAATTTCGAGCTGTTTCGTAACCCATTTGCCATAGACATGGAAACTGCACCTGTAAATTTGCAGATGGAGCTAATAGAGCTGCAGTGTAATGGGACACTAAAGGCAAAGTACGACACTGTGGGGCCTGCACAGTTCACTCGTTTCATTCCTGAAGAGATGCCCCAGCTTCGTCTACATGCGGCTCGATGCTTGAGCATGTTTGGTAGCACATATCTGTGTGAGCAGCTGTTTTCTGTGATGAAGATTAACAAAACATCACACAGGAGTCGTCTCACTGATGAACACTTGCAGTCCATCATGAGAATCTCAATGACACAGAACATTACTCCCAACATAAACGAACTTGTAGCCAAGAAAAGACGCCAAACATCCAGCTCTGATAAATTGGCATAAGAGCGAAAATGGGTATGCCAATGATTTTTTATTATTAAAACTTTTTTCTGTTTTAATTTATATTAATGTTTAAAAAAAGTTTAATTTTCCGCTTATTGAATGTTTATCCTGTTCGGCCCGCAACCTTACCGTGGGATTTGAGTTTTGGCCCGCTGAGCGATTGAGTTTGACACCCCTGATATACAGCGACTGATCACAAACTGAAGACAACTGCCGCGAACAATGGTGATATGGTGAGTACTTGGGTGTGCTATATTTTGTCGGCCTACTTCTGTAGTTTTGTAGTCACATTATATTGCTGCAGTGCAGTTTGGGTTCACGTGAGTTGGGGGCCCATGATTTAATGTTAGTGGAGATGACCTTACAATCCTGCACATCGCAGAGTCGATAATTCTACAGATCAGTATTATTTACTGCTGCGTCTGCCAAACTGCAGTTGTCCAGGCAAATTGTGTTGACAGTTATCGACAATTAGGAAACCAGTCAAACAAACTACGTGGAAGCTTTCTTTTTTATCGCTTTCCCTTTTCTCTGGGCCTTTTCCTCTTTTAATCAGCAGACTGTAACTAATTTGTGTACGTGTACCCAAAGTCAATTTTCCATTCCGATGAAGCAATAATAATGCGATCCAGACTAATCACGTGTACGATACCGTTGATGTCAATTTTTTGTTTCGGGCAGGTGAATGGCGAGGCATATAAACAGCCCATTTAAGAGAATATCAAGAAGTGACAAATGAATATTCACTGCTTAAGAATGGTGTTTGTTTTCATAATAATATATTCAAAAGGCTCTTTTCTCCAATAAACACTAGGTTAAATTTGAAGCACGAGAAAAAGAACGAGATCGCGAGAACCTATGGACGATTACCTATTTCGTGTAAAAGATATTTCAAGCCTAAATAACAAATTCGATTGGATTAGACACGAGCAGATCTTAATAAATCGAAGATTTACTTCACACTGGATAAAGAAATGTTTGGGTGCTATGCCATCAATACCATATATGTGCTCCGATTTTAAACCCATGTATATTTCAGTTTATTAAGTATACACGATTCCGTGTCACATGACGATCAGACAACTTCAGCACAAGAACTATGTTGAAAGAAATACGGGGAAATATACTACAAAAACTGAAAAAGCACACAGGGTATTTTTTGGTCAGGTCATCAACCATGAGGTAAAAATTCAAATGTTTTGTCGGGGAATACAGATCGACGGGGTCAGTGTAACTGATGATGCTCCCATTGTCAAGCCCAACTTTGACGAAAACGTACGCTTTTTTATGGCGCGAGGATTAAGTCAAGCTCAGAAAGATGGTGCGGGCCATATAGACCTTATATTACAAAATCAGTGCAAGTGAAGGGAAAACAAAATCATTAATCTACAGAAATTCTTAGCACCGATCGAATTAGAGATTAAATTTAATCATTTAATTGATGTTTCTTGTTTGCCCGTAGATTGTAAAAGGGCCAACAATACCGTTATATAAAGATAACGTAAAATCAAATAATTCGAATGTTACAGGCCCGTTGCCTTGAACCTGTTATAAACAAATCTTTGAGAAGATTATTCCTGGTTTAGAGCAACAATGGTTACCCAAGCTGATGATAACTTTCGATTACTTATCCTAGCAATCTGATATTGCATACGCCTGCAATATTAAGTGGCGATCTGTGCTTCATGTCACAAATTCGTACGTGATCTTCGGCTTGCAGTACAAAACGTCAATATGAAATTTTATCTCGTGACATGGTTACTGGCTACTTATTCTGCAACACACCTGGGACATCGAATTAAACCAAATGGTACCTAGACGCTTCTGTCTGTGACATTTCGCCCCATTCCAATGGAATTTAGTTGTTTTCTTATAAAAATTAGTGTATGTAGTGTCCCTTTCTTGTAGAATAGCTCGCGTTTCAGCACATTCAACGTCTTTCAAAAGCAATGTTACAAATTGGCGATGGAACGATACAGATTATTGGAAACAAATTTATATTTACAAGTACAACTTACAAGTGTGGTCTTTTTGGACATGGGTAGATTTCCTTTCAGTTTGTGTGCGACAGGTGCAGTTCAACACTCGAGGTAAACTTCCTGTACCAAGAACTATACATGTTAAGGCAGAAAGTTTGCCACTAACCACAACAAAAGTCAATAATTTGCGTAATAATAGACTAATATACAAGAAATATTTCCATCGTATCGGCATCTAATTCCATAAATTTTAGATCAGTATCTCACTGAACACATGTATAAAAGAGTTGATCCTATTTATTCAATTTGTTAAATATTATTATCAGACCTTGCAAATATTGGACGCAGTCGACAGTTTTTACTGAAATGGACCATTTTATAATCCAGAAATGGGAAGTGAACGGTCCGTGTTTTAGTCTTTTTGGGGGTGGGTGGGTGGGGATTCTTTTGCTTGTTTACACCGCGAGCTTCCTCTGCTTTGGAAACGCCAATAATTCCAGTGTTAAGGACCCCTGGCGAAAATCAAGTTAGAATATTATTCATAAATGGAAATGACCAGTTGTGCATTTTCTTATAAAAACATCTTTGATGTTTTCGTTTCAGGAATCGATACTGGGTACAAATGGGATGTGATCGTATACTATCGCAAGTTTTCTTTTGGATCAATTACAGCCAAGTAACTTGTTTCATCCTCGTAGTTAAAGAATTCACTCAGTGTAGTCTCGATCTTATTTAAGGATTGGAAACAAGGTGTTGAGTACATCATAGCAACTTTTGTGTCAATAAAATAGCACTCATTTTGTAAAACAAAAAATAAAATCTAAACATATACTTATTAATGGTAGCAGAACACGTACAATGACACGGAGCCCAACGTCCACTGCCATGGGCCGTATTGTCCACTGAAGTGTACCGAAAAGTCCCTAATGCAAACCAAACCAAAAGTCACATGACGCAATGGGCTAAACATATAAGAGTGGGGGAGAAACACGATCTGTTTGGTATTGGTATCAACCGAATGGTTTGAACTGTTTAGTTGTAGCAAATGTAATCAAAATATAACAGTTCCTTCAATGCTTAATAAGAGTGAATTATGGTGTAATATTTCAATGATCTTTCATATAAATAAAGATAAATTGCCATACATTTGCAATACTTGCCAACACAGACACTGATTGCTCTTGGAATGTTAGATTAGGCATCAGCGCATAGTCATTATCAAAAGCAAACGTAGTAAACAGAGACAAACATAACACTGGAAAGTCTCGAATGCGAAATAGTATATGTGATTATATATCAGATCGTAGATTTCAACCAAGAATATCTCTAAAATTATTTATTTCCATGGATTAAAGTCGCCTATGCACTGAGTGCTTCGCGACTGATTATAGCCCCAGGCTGGGCCCTTGGCTCCAGGCTGGGCTCCAGGTCTGTAGTTCTCTAAAATTAATACCAGCTCACCGATAAAATGTCCCTGTAACTGTTATTTGACCCAAAAAATTAGCAAAGCGCCACGCATTGCGTAATGTAAAGTGATGCAACCTTAAATTACATCCCGGATAATATATCGTTCCGTTCCTAATAAATTTCCACATTATCAGGTACTGTTAATCCTAACAGCAACTACAAACAAATGTGGTAATTATAAGTAAGCGAATGACTACTTACTAAATGAACTATATTTTTTATGCAGGTATTTATTTATATGTACCTTTCGAGATCTCCGCACAAAAATGACCACGCATTGCCAACTCAAGGCGAAGCTTGAAAAATGCGAAAATGAACTTCACAAATATTTCTGGAAGTTAAATCCTTCCAAATTTGTAGAAAACAGTGTAAATGTGAAACTGTTAAACGTAATGATGGCGCTAATCAGATATAATTATTTATTTATTAGTCGGCATATGCGTCAAATATTTTCCAGTATCCGCAAGAAGTTGATATAAACTAGATGAAACATAATGCATTCAAAGGTTTAATTCCTGTAGAAACAGCATGTAAAGTTTTGCAATCATTACGGTTTTTCTGTTTTATTTGTTTGTATTGTCTATGTTTTGTATACGCCTTTGAAAAAAACTCATTAAGAGTTGAAAGCGCTCAGGCTAGTTAGATACTAGTTTTGCAGTGTTCGTTGTCATTTTATTGCATATATATATATATATATATATATATATATATATATATATATATATATATATATATATATATATCGCACGGGATGAAACTGTCCCTGTTGGCAAGTCTTGTCGATTGGAACCAGTTCTTCTCTGCTAGGACTTCTTTTATCCTGATTGTTCATTTTTGTCTCTATGTTCGTGGTGGTGTTTATTCCTTCTTCTCCTGGACTAATGACTGTGTTCGTTTTGATTTGTTTGGGGTTTTTATTTTTCTACCCTAAACTCTCGTTCCTCTGTAGAGAAAGTATGGGACACGAACCGCAAAATAAAGCATGACAAATGAGTTTGCTGTTATTCTTTTTTTTTTTCTAAAACTTCACCATCATCTAATTATTCAGCAGAATTTCGAAGGCTGAAAAGTCAAAATGAGAAGATGCTTTTAAAATTAACATGAAATAATTCAGAAAGTTATCATCAACCGTTATCACTCTGGGAACTTACACAAGCATTGAACAATGATCATGATAAATCCACCAGTTCTGACAAAATACCTTACAGTTTTTGAAATATCTAACAGAACCGTCATTAATAGCTCCTTTGGAAATTGTCAATGATTTGTGGACCACCGGTAATATAACAAAAGAGGAAAAAAGGCTATGGTAATACGCAAACCAGATAAGGATAGTACAGATTCTATCAAATACCATCCCATTGCCTTGACGAGCTGTGTCTGTAAAAGTATGGTACGAATGATCAATGCAGTCCTCTGTTAGTATTTGGGGACTAAGAATTTAATGTTGTTATGTATATTTAATTTGTATTTGTTAGTTTTTCCTCCATTATTGTAATATTGTCCAAAATCAAATTCATGCTGTACCTGACCAATAACTTTTATTTTAGTAAACAACTAATGCATAGCTAATATTTTTTATGGGTGTGGATTAAATATTAGGATCATTATCAAAAGAGGTATACATATTTATTTGGGTCTGTCTAGAACATTTTGGTATTCCCTATACAAGATACCTAGCCTGCTTGATGTTTACCATATCCTTGTTATAATTTTAGTAACAGATGTTAGCATTTAAATAACTCGGATTGTTCTAGAATGGAAAATTCCATTAAGTCATAGTATTTCCAGCAAATGTTAATTGTGACCTAGGACAAGTAGAGGGCCTTATTATTTTATTTATCTAGAAATTACTCATTCATGCAATTAACATCTTGTAGAAGAATCAATTGTATTGTTGTCTTCAGTATTTGATTGGGGTGGAATTATTTATTCAAGTCATTCTTCTCTGGAATTACAAAGTACTCAATAATATTCGTGGACAGAGACATATATTTTGAATAATTGTGAATACAGAAAAAAACATACTCGATAATATTATTGTTATTAATTGGGAGACTGTTAGCACAATTCAAGACACTTGTACATTTCGACTACAGACACGTAACACCTTCAGCTCAGGATCTTTTTTCGAACACAACTGGAATTTAATTAGAACTTTGTTCATTGGGACTGGTGATATAACTTTTTTGGACTATTTGGGATTTAATGCTGTAAGTTCGTTTTAAATTGTCACCTTGTATTCTAGGGAAATAAATTATTTCCTGAATTTTACAAAACTTGTTGGCTTTCACTCTTTTCTATTACTTAGTTTAATGCCATAGAGTCGTATTATTATCTCGTATCATAAATCATCTGGATAGACTTCTAATGTTAATTCATGTTTCGTTTAGCAAGAAAGAACATTTATTAGCTCTTTTCTTCCAATTGGAAAAGGCCTATGATACAATGTACGTACATACAGAATGATGAATGACCTGCACGATCGGGGTCTGAGAGGCCGTCCACCCATTTTTATATCGAACTTTCCCTCAATTAGGGAATTCAAGATACGAGTGCCCCCACCCCCCAATAATATGCATGAGCTAGAGATGGTTGTACCCCAGGACAGCAATTTCTATTTTACACCTTTTAACATCAAAATTAATAACATTGCCAAAGGTTTGACCTTTTAAATAAATAGGTCTTACTTTTGTTTCTGTAACACCTCCTGTATTTTTAATTTAAAAAAACCACAACAAATGACGGCAAACAAATTCCGATGCAAATCCTTCATTTTTTATGACCCTTGATAAGTAACTTCTCTCCAAATTTAAGAAATACGCAAGAATTTACACTGACGGTTCAAAGCATGACGAAAGGGCTACCGCAGGCTTTATTATTGAAAAGCGCACTACAAAACTTCGCTTACCAAATGGTGTATCGATAATTTCAGCCAAAATCAGGGCAGTAGATCATGCCCTGAATTACATCGAACCAAACATTTTAAACGATATGATCTTCTCTCATTCACTATGAACATTTCAGTCACTAGATGGTAGGGAGTTGGAACAGCCATTAGTATATTCTCATCAAACATATGGAGCTGCCTACCTCTCACAATATAGTAAACTGTTGGTTACTTAGTCACGTAGGTATTAAAGGGAGTGAAAAAGCAGACATTTCTGCTAAAGTAGCCCGATCACTTCAACCATCTGATTTTAAAATTCCATACACTGATTTTGTTTAGTAAGTGCCAGGCATCGTGGAATGATGATATCAATAACAAGCTCCATATAATAAAACTAACTTTGTGTGAATGGACTCCTTCCTACTGAGCCAAGGGCAGGGGCGAGGTAGTCATTGCAAGAATTAAAATCGGTCATATTTATATAGCACACCTCTAAGCATTAAAGGGCGAAGACCCAGCTGGGTGCATTTCTTGTAAAGAACCCTTCATGGTGATAGTACTTTATGAAAGTACGAAACGATCTTCACCTCCACGCTATCGTTCGTATAATATTTATCATGTGAAGGAAAGTTTTGATCGGGTACATGTGTCTTGTATTTTAAATTCTTTCAATGAAGTTGACATCTTGTCATAAATATAGCTTGTGTGAAATACGCTTACATTTGAGTTGTTGTAACCAACATGTATACTGTTAATCACCCCAATTCATCTTTCATTATCTAATCACCGTTATTGCGCACCATTAACATCCAGTGAACCTTCGTCTATTCACACCATTTTATCTTTGTGTTTTGTACTTGTATTGCTCGTTGGTAATAAACCTTTTTGATACGTAATACCGTACGATATAACCAGGGACCACTCCAATGTGGCATAATGGTTAGAGCGTCCGCTTCGGATGCGGGAGATTGCGGGTTCGAACCCAGGCCGAGTCACACCAAAGACTATTAAAAATGATATTAGCAGCTGCCTCGCTTGACTCTCCGCATTAAGAGATCAGTGCTAGGACTGGTCGCATGGTTCCAGGAGAATGACTGGGTGGGACATAATGCTACATGTCTGCGGAATGATGCTAGACATCACTATAAACTGTCACACTGCAGACATCGTAGCGATATGACTGAACCATTTTTAAAGCTTCGTTAGAAATCCAAATCACACACACACACAGAGTACCATATAACCTTTTATGTGAAGCTGTATAGCTTTACAGTGCTGGTACACTGTCAGGCCCACAATTAACCAACCAAACAACTATTCTCTCTGACGTTTCTCTCTGGTGCTCGATCCTTTCTGGAATGAGTAGTCACTTCACCCTTGTTTATCTATATGGGCACTAAGATGTTATTTTGTCTTATTGCGCTCTGTTTGTTTCGTTGCTCGTATCTGCTTGGTTCTGTAATAACATTTTCCTTTGCTGAAGTACAGTGTCTTGTATCGTGTCCTTTATGTCCACATTTATGACAGTTTCGGTGAAAGATATATCCTTCATATCATTTCTTCACCAGGAGACCAAATATATAAAAGAAAGTATGTAATTCCTTGCCTAATCTATACTACTATGTTTCTTTAGCAAACTTTTATTGACGATTCATCAAGAAAGTTTGCATGAGGAAATATCAGGCAAGGCCTTTAAAAAAGGAAAAGGTGCTTCCTACCATTTGAGTTTCCTTTAGATGCGGACAAATAGAATTCTAAAACCCTCGCTGGTTAAAAGATTCGATCGTGATTATCCTCACCACCAAGACCACAGAGACATGGGTTCTCTATAAGGAATGGAAATAATATAGAAAGCTGGTTTTTTCTTTGAAATACTTGGTTGGCAAAGGAAACAAACTGACATATAAATGACGTTGAACCTTAAACACCGTTCTTCTAAGCATAGGATATGAAACTCGCTCCTTCGTTTCTCAAACATTAAAGAGAGCACGAAATCAGCATTGAGAGTGAGGTTCTCTAAAGAAGCTCACGAAAGGGTGGGTTGTTGTAGTTAAAGACCACAAGACGCAACAAAGATTCCGTTCGGGCATTAGTGGGAGAGACACTTGACATAAAATACTCGATCAGCTCGGAAATCTGAGAATCCAAACCAAGAGCTGTACCCCCCCCCCAAAGTGGGTCCGGGGTTGTAGAATTGACCCGACGTGTCCTCACTACGTGTCGTAAGAGGCCTTTTGGTAGAGGCAACCCGTGGGTTGCGTCTCGTGTCGGGGGAGGTAGTTGAGCAGAGGCTTTCCGATGAAATGCACTGCTTTGGGATCTACTTCTTCTAGAAGGGTGGTCGGGAGGGCCCGGTCTCGACAAATCGGCTGGTCACGCCGAGCTCTAGGAAGTCCTTATTTACTCACTCACGTTCTTTATCTTTTTCTTTGTATGTCTCTTGATACCACTGTTGCCCCTACAGTCTATCCCTTTAGCGTTCCCTTTCCCAACTCTTAGGAGACCTTCTTGAAGGCGGTGGGTTAACGGGTTAATCAGGAGGTAATTTTACTGACTGAGTATATCTTACAGGGTGAAACGGAAGGTGATTTTGCTGAGTATAACATCTGTGTATCCCTGGTACTGGAAAAGTGTCCCTTTGTTGTGTGCCGTTTTCGGTGGGGAGCACGGGTGCTGAATTTTAACCAAACCAACTTGGAAAATAAAAAGGACACAAACGAACGAAAACTACGACAAAATTGACGAAATATGTAGTGTGGAGTCGTTCCCGCTCTTCATGGAGTTTCAAGACCGCTTACGACACTTTATAGAAAAGACCATTACGAGACCAATATGCACACCAAAAAGTGTAAAAAGTTCAAATCTGGCTGCCTTCTGGTTGAATGTGAGCGACGAGGACAAACAGAAAATATCCAGACAATAACTTTCTTTCATGTTCCAATAATCTCGTTCGCTCACACAACACTCAATACGTCCAAAGGCGTGATTCGCTGTCGTGACTTGGCTGGAGTCAGCGACACAGATGTCATCGAAGGGATGAAAAATGAAGGTGTCACTGCAGCCCATAGAATATGTATTAAACGTAACAACAACCTGCAGGACACCAGCACCATTGTACTCAACTTCAACAAATCCAACGGTACCCAGAATGGTCAAATTTGGCTTCTTGCAAGTGAAGGTTGAGATATACATTCCGAGCCCAGTTCGATGCTATAAATGTCAGAAATACGGCCATCATGTAGAGATATGCTCAAAAGGCCAAGTATATGGACGATCCGAAGATAATTCTTATCGGGAATCCCAGTTTAGATCTACGCCCCATTGCGCCATCTGTGTCAAGGAGCACAACGCCAGTTCCAAGCATTGTGAAGCATGGAAACGAGAGAAGGAAATACAAAGAGTAAAGTACACTTCTAATAAATCTAGAGGCTAAAAAGCATGTACAGGCCAAAATGTCCCTCCCTAGCCCACTGTGGTGAAAAACAATCCCAAAACAATGAAGGATGCTCAAACTCAGAAAACGCAGCACTCGATTCACAATGAAGCTCTAACACACACCATTACCAAGCACAAAAACACTGGATCTACTCAGCCATCTTTCAACAATATCCCGCCAACGAAATCACCAAAGAGTAAAAACAGATCTCAAGGAAAAAGGCAGCAAAAGTGGTCAGATGACCTCATGAAATTCTATAATAAGTTTGGAGACATTGAGGAGATGGATGCAGAAGAAACTGCTCAATGTGCTCAAGGTGGCTCCAGACCTAACACCAGACACTTCATCCCCGTACGTCCTCCAGAGAAATAACCACATAGATTGCCCCCGCGAAATGTCTAACCTATCTCCACAATCACCACTTTAAACTTATAATGAAGAACACCATCATACAAATGGAAATGCGAAGATTTAAAACCAGCTACAATGATATTCTTATGCTTTTAAAACGAACGTAATCATGCAATACTATGCCTTCAGGAAACTTTTTTAAAAGATACGGATAACATCACACTTAAAAACTACTCCTTGTTTAACACTTACTTTCAGAATGTTGAGAGGCCTCATGAGGAGTTTCTGTTGTTGTGAACAATAGGGCCTCTCATAGCGCCATCCCTTTAAACAGACATTTGCAAGCCATTGCTGTAAGCGTCACTCTACATCGAGTGATTACCTTTTATTCTATTTACATACCACCACACACCAACTTGCTACCAAATGAACTTGACAATCTTGTTCAACAACTGCCTGCGCTATTTGGTTTACTCGGAGATTTGAATGCCCATAACATTTTATGGGGATGGAATCATAAAAGTGAGTCCAAATAGTATAAGACTTTATTTCTAGACACGATTTGTGTCTATATAACACCAGAACTCTGACTTACTTACATTAAGGAAAGGGTGCATAAACGTGTATCGATTTGACAATTTGTTCCCTTCGCTGATTTTCGACTATGATTGGAAGGTGGCTGATGACAGCAGTGATCACTTTCCAATCTCCCTTGAAAATGATCACTACAATTGATGACACAATTCACAATGAATTTAAAGCAGTCGACTGGGCCAAGTTTGAAATATTTGTACAACAAGGCTTAAGAGGGATACCATTTTAAACCACAATGACCCTATTCAATATTTTACATTTGTCGTAATCGAGATTGCAGACAAATCTATTCCCAATTCCTCACTGAATTGTAAAAGAACCCCAAATCCGTGGTTCACCAAAGAATGTAAAGAAGCTATTAGACAACGCCGAGAAGCACTGAGAAAATTTAATAATCGTTCAACGCCCGAAAATTTAAATAGGTACCGTATTGTTCGGGCCAAAGCCCGCCGCATGATTAAAGAAAGTACACGAGCATGGAAAAAATATGTTTGAAATTTAAATTCTCGTTCCTCTATGAAGAAAGTTTTGGACGCGATCCGCAAAATAAATGGAATGGGGAAACAATTCTTTCCGGCATCTGAAATTAAAAATCAACAATTTCAATTCCAAACATGACATAGTTAATACACTTGCTGACATTCCTCATCGTCTAAATATTCAGAACCCTTCCGAAGATTAAAAAACTCAAAAAGAAAAGACACGGCTGAAATTCACATCGAATAACTCAGAAAGTTATAATCAACCGTTTTCACTGTTGGAGCTTATGGGAGCTTTGAGCAAGGCCCATCCGCCCGACGAAACACATTACCAGTTTTTGAAACACCTTCCAGAACCATCCTTAACAGTTCTTATGGAAATCTTCAGTGATTTATGCATTACTGGTAATGTACCAAAAAATTGGAAAGAAGCAACAGTAATACCAATTCCCAAACCAGGCAAAAATAGCGCAGATCCTACAAACTATAGACCCATATCACTGACTAGCTGCGTATGCAAAACAGTGGAACGAATGGTCAATTCTCGGCTTGTATGGTATTTGGAAACCAACAATTTAATATCTCCTTTCCAAAGTGGCTTTCGTTGTGGTCATAGCACCAATGATTATCTGGTTAGACTGGAAACATTTATTCGCGACGCTTTTATCAAGAAGGAACATTTTGTAACGGTTTTCTTTGATGTAGAAAAGGCCTGCGACACGACAAGAAAGTTCGTGATAATGAATGACCTGCACGATCTGGGTCTAAAAGGTCGTCTGCCGTCTTTCATATTGAACTTTCTCTCAGAACGAGAATTGAAGGTACGAGTGGGCTCCACCCACTCTGATATGCAGGAGCATGATATGGGTGTGCTCAGTGGCAGCATTTTGTCTGTGACGCTTTTCAACATGGTAATTAATAGCATCACCAATTGTTTGGCTCCTGGTGTTGATTGCTCCTTATACGCTGATGATTTTTTAATATGTTATCGATCAAAGCACCTATATACAGCTGAAAGACAACTACAACAAAATAGAAACAAGATGCAAAATTGGGCCAATACTGACTGTTTCAGATTCTCAAAAGCAAAAACGGTATGTATGCATTTCTGTCGGTGACGAAGACATCATGATATACCTAAACTCACGCTGGACGGAACACCTGTTCCAATTGTTGAGGAAACAAAGTTTTTAGGTATTATCTTGGAGGGAAAACTGATTTTTGTTCCACACCTAAAGAACTTGAAAGCTAAATGCTTGAAATCTCTTGATCTACTTAAAGTAGTAGAGCACACTGAATGAGGTGCTAATAGAAATGTCATCCTTAATTATAGAACGTATTTCGCTCCAAACTGGACTATGGTTGTTTATGGTTCAGCTAGATTGTCATATCTGAAGATGCTTGACCAAATTCTTGATAAAGGAATAAGACATGCTCTGGGAGCATTTAAGACATCCCCATGTGAAAGCCTTCTCGCTCAAGCGAACAAGCCACCTCTATCACATCGTAGAGAAATGCTTTTCATATAGTATGCTCTCATATTAGGATCAAACCCATTGAACCCTGCTTTTTCGACTATTTTTCAACTCAAATACAAAACCTTATAAGAAAATAAACCAAACGACATAACTTTCTTTGGCATTTAAATATCATCCAGCATTAACAGTATAAAAATTGAAAAATTTGTAAAATTCAGAAAACATCCATCTCCAAAACACCTCACTGGCTACTTAAGCAACCAAAAGTACTTTTCACGTTTGACGATGGATAAAAATCCGATACAAACTCTTGCATCTTCCCCAACTCTTATCATGAACTCCTCACCCAATTTGAAAACTACACAAGAATTTATTCTGATAGACCAAAGAATTAAGAAAAGGATGCTGCAGCCTTCTTTAGTGGAAAACGCACAACAAAAGTTCGCTTACGAAATGGTACATCGATATTTGCAGCTGAAATCATAGCAATAGATCTTGCTCTGCGATATATCGAAAGCAAACGTATTTTAACCAGCTTCGTCTTCTCCGACTCACTATCAGTATTTCAGTCACTACACAGTAGAAACTGGAAAACCCATTATTTGACGAATATTCCCATAAAAAGAGTGAGCTTAGTACCTCCCTCAATATAGCCTACTGTTGGTTACCCAGCGATATTGGCATTAAAGGTAATGGAAAAGCAGATCGCGCTGCTAAAATGGCCCTATCACAAGAACCATCTGATTTTATAGTAACGTATACTGATTTTAAACCTAATATCAAATAGTCTTTACATCAGAAGTGGAATTCAGAATGGATTGATGAAGCGATTAACAAACTTCATGTGGTCAAGCCAACCCTAGGAGAATGGAATCCTTCCTACAGAACCATCCAGAAAGACGAGGTAGTCATTCCAAAAATTAGAATTGGTCATACTTACATAACCCACTCCCACATGCCAAAAGGCGAAGACGCACCAGAATCGTTTCTTGCAATGAACCATTCACTGTTAAGCACTTTATGATAGAGTGTTTTGACTTCGAACCTATGCGCGATCAGTTCTACAATGTGCATGACATGAAGAGACGTTTTGATACAGTAAACGTCTTTTGTATTTTAAAATTCCTGAAAGAAGCAAACATTGATGCGAAACTATAACTTTTATGCTATCACCTTGAGCATTTGTATGTGATTTATATACCATCCTTGATGTTCAATACTTTTTCATCTAAATGCTCATTAATATACAACATTTACAATCCCCGTTGATCGGGAAACTTTATATATTACTCGTACCATCTTATCATGTTACTTTTACCTGTTTGGGTCTTTTTAGCGCTGGTCGATACGAATACTTTATCACTTTTAAATAATCCTGCATATAACCTTTCGTATGGTGGTAAATAGCCTAACAATGCTGGTGCGTCGGAAAAATGAATAAATCAATCAATCGATCAATCAATCAATCAATCAATGAATCAAACAATCAGGAGCCTTGTCTTTTGAAATTTTGAGCATGTCGGAAAGGTTTGCCTTATATCGCCTAATAATAGAAACAGCATTTCCTCTTCGGCACAGAAGAAAATCAGATAATGCGCTTATAGAGAGACAGCTAGGATTAACCTGATTACTAATGCACCAATCGGTCCAAAATATTAAATTTAGCATTAGATACCTTGGACGTGGAGCATCAGGCAACTTTGCTAGAAAACATGTCTTGGCGTATTAATCACTTGAAATCAGCCAAGTGCGAAGGTGGTAGTCTAACAGCCTTTGTGTGATAAAGAGCATGTGGTGTGATAGAAAATCACTCCTCAGAGGCAGTGTAATGGGATGTTCTATAAAGAGGTCAGGAAACTCCTTTTACCACGATAGTTTGGCCATAGGACTGTCATTATCAGCTGTGGAGTTGAAATCTTTACTTTGTGGAGCACATACCCATACGGAAGTATCCTGAAAGAGGTTACGGCGTAAGCGAACGGACCATCCCGCTTCAGTTTGAAGATGTTCATTGCCTACGCCGTCTGGTCTGAAACTGTGAAATATAAAAGGGAGTCTTGTTGTTTAGACTTGTCACAAGCAATTTCAACAGTGGTCTCCCTCATATAGTCTGAACCGGAATTCTGAACATATACCATTCTGTGAGGACAACTTTGGCCTTCCGGGTCAAGCTCTAAACCACCAGACATCGAAAAGAAACTGAACTGTAACAGGCAGCATAAATGGTCTGATGATCCTATAAAGCTGCATGAGAGGTTTGGAGACTAAGATGACATGGATGCAGAAGAAACTGTTCCGTGTACTCAGAGCGGCTCCAGAATTACAAACACAATATTTAACCCCGTACTTTTCTGAGGAAAAAAGTATATGGAATAGGTCTTTCCCGAATGGTCTAACATAATTATTACACCATCTCTACTCTTAATTTATAATGAAGATTACTAACGTAAAAAGGAATTATCGAGGACTTGCAACCAATTACAATGAATTGTAATGTGTCGAATTTTGAAGAAGTACTGAGTCTTCAAGTTGAGTAAATTGGCATTAAACTTTTATCATAGTCAGGCCAGAGAAGTCTTTGAGAAAGATCACTTTGATATTTCCCTCGTTTCATCTGTGAAACATCAAAGGTCCTACCTTTAAGGACCAGTGGAATTGACCCAGTCATTGTAACCGCATATTGACATGGAGTAAATTAGAACTCCGACCGTATCAGTTGTAAAGGACTGAAGGTCAAATAATTGATTTTCAAAGGAACGCTAATTGCAACAGATCTTTAGGCTGTTAAAATCTGATGAAAGACATGATTATTTGGGGAGAATTTTAGGAACAGTTACTTCCGATTGGTCAGGAAAAATTAAGGCGTACACTTTGGGAGATTGAGAATTTATAGGTAGCAACTTCAGACAAATTTTTTTAGTCCAATTTTTGCTTGCGAGAAGTCGAATTTGTGTCTCCGCGGGGACATAAGAATAGAGTTTCCCTCGCTAATGAATAGAGGCCAGATAGCTGTCTTGAAAGGAAAAGGAAAGGCTATAGTGCTAGGACGCACGGTTTGTGTGGAAAAGAAACAGCATTAAGGTACGCAATTTTAATTTCTATGTAATTTTCTATTTTGTTGTTTGTTTATGCAAATGTGTTTGATATGACTATGATCCATAATATGTATCGTTTATTCAAGTTCATAGGAATCTGTTGATATGCTAGAGTTGTTATGCAATTTATTTCTTTAATTTTCAGTTACTAATTCATTGATAGAATTGACGGATTGCGTGTGATCCAAGTTTCCAGATTTGTAGCATATCTTAGGGTTATGTGATGCAATCCAAGTTCTCAAATGTGTAGTGTTTCATAGGGATTCATGAATTATTCCAACTATTCAAATGTGTAGAATTGATTATGGTTATATGAATTAATTTCCGTTATCTGTAGGATGACACTGTTTACCGTGAGTTAAGGATGTTTGCATATTTATATATGATTTTGTAATGCTTAAATGATCTTGCAGGTTATTGGTTACTGTAAGCTAGAAGTTAGTTAATCTTATGCAATAGTAATCGAACATTTATCTTATTGAGCGGAATGACTAGAGTAAGAAGACGTATAGTAGCGTATGCAGATATAAACGGCAGTGGTGTATACAGCGCACGTGTAAATTACTAGCACTGCGTGAGGCGAGGGCAATGAACTGTCGAACTAAGGTAATTTGTACTAGATATAACGGTTGTACCTTACCTCGAATACAGAAGTTTGTAAGGACCATTATTCGTTAAAGGTCACATTATGTCAGAATTTATGCAGTGTAGATAGCTTTTATAGCTCTGAATAACGGAAGAAGAGAAATTTTATATATATATATATATATAGAGAAAGAGAAAGAGTATATATATATATATATATATATATATATATATATATATATATATATATATATATATATATATATATATACACACACATAGGTGGTGAACATATATAGCTTTAGTCGTAATTCTGTCATTTCAGGGGACAGTTTCCTGTATTCCTCCCGAGAAACTGACAAGGACAGTCCAAGAGGGAAATCCGCAAATAGAGAGTTCAGAACAGAAGGGTCAGAGGAAGAACCAAGCATACACGCTAGACATGGAATACACAAGTCATTAGAAGAGCGACGTCAGGTGATGCAAGTCAAGGCGTGGACATTGTACTCTTTCACCATTCGTTACTATGATGAACGAATCCGTAAATTGAACACTGCTATTAAATTACATTAATGTCAATCGGTTGGATTGTAATTTGCAATTTTATTTTATGCATTAATTAATTATATTTATCTTTTTTATTGTTTAAGGGGGCTCGTATTTGTTTATTTCTTCTCAATAGTCTTGCTCAGTTCTCTGTCAATATTCCATCTATCCGCTCACACTGGGCAATAACATCGAGGGAGGTCATCCTCTGGATAACGTTCGCCAAATCAATTAAGGTATTCATTAAATTTATTTTATTTTTCACTCACGTCACCCAACACTATATTACAGACATTCTTCTGCATCTAAATGAACACAATCCTTAAGTGCTGTGTCTGCTGGAAACTTTTCAACAGATGGGAAAACATCATACTTGAAACGTACAAATTCTAAAAACTTTTTTAAAAATGCTGACAGGCTTCAGGAGGATTTTCCGTTCTTGTGAACAATTATGTCTCCTCATAATGCTATTCTTTAAAGCATCTGCTTCCAAGTCATTGACGTGGGCGTCATTCTTCATCGAATGATTACTCTTCGTTCCATTTATACACTACAAAACACCAGCATACAACCAAATGATTTAGGCAGCCTCGCTCAGTTTCTTCTATGTGGGTATTTCAGTACCAGTAGTTTTTTCAGGTCATCAAAGATCATAAATGACAGAAGAAAAAGGAAGAGTTCATTTCAAGACACGAGTTTTGTCTATTTAGTTCCAATTCGCCTACGAACAGACATCTTGGAACGAATGTATATACGTGCATAGATCTGACTATTTATTTTCCTTGTTTGCTTTTAGATTATGATTGGAAGGTCGCTGATGACTTCCTAGATGTTGATGATTTCCTAATACGTTATTGCTTCATTCATACAATTGAAATAGAGCTTTAGCAAAACATACATAAGATTCAAAATTTGGCCACTGCCACTCTCAAAATCAAAAACAGTTTGCATGAACTTCTGTCAGCTACAAAAGCAGCACGATAATTATAAAGTCATTTTGGATGTAGCATCTATACCGTATGTTGGGTAAAGAACGTCTTTAGGTATCGTCTTCAACGAGAAACCCACCTTCATTCCACACCTTAAGAAACTGAAAGGTAAATGCCTGAAAGTCCTTCATTTGCTTAAAATAAAAGCACACATTGATTAGGGTGCTGATCGAAAATTTGTTCATGATCTATATAGAACCTTTATTAGATCCAAACTCGACTACGGTCGTGTTGTTTATGGTTCAGGGAGAAAATCTTTAATGCTGCATGACCCTATTCACGATCAAGAGATACGAATCGTTTTGGGACAAAACCCAAGTGAAGGTCTCTTTACTGAAGCGAATGCGTCACCTCGATCACATTAACTTTATAAGTTTAAAATTGAGATGCAGCACTTTGAACCCTACTTTTCTACCAATATAATACATATTCTTTAAGTTACAGATAATTATTCTTTGCTATAGTTTCATTATTATCGACTGTCTTGCGAAATGTTTTATACATTGGATCCTAGTGTCTCGGATTATTAGTATTTATAGCTATTATGTTCATGGGATTGTGCTACACGCTTCTTCTGTATATTGTCCTACATGCCAACATTTGTCTTTCAATCGAATTCTTACTGTGCGAAGGTAACAAATCTTTTTAATAAAATGACAAAGAAACTATGTTTTGGCATCACTAACATCATCCCAAGTCCATAACTTACTAGTGCACTTCATATCTGTTAAAAGATAATAAAATGTTCAAAATTCTACTTTATTATAGAGCCAGACCTTTCTTTAATAACAGGTTGAGCATTTATAAGTAATTCACGTGGCATAAGAATGAAGAACATCAATAGTTGGGGATATTATGAAAGCAACATAATATGCGTATCAGTTTTATGAGTTCACTATATCTGCAAAAATGATACTCATTTCATTAATAATTGTCTCATATCTGATAACACTACTAGCATTGACCAAAACTTTCATACTGCAAGATAAGAACAGCGCAGGCGTAGGAAAACCAACACTGTAATAACTGATTTTCCCGCTGGAATAAGAAGAATGATAAACAAAGCATCTTTACAATTCAATTATTTCTTCAGTAGGTACAATTATAGATCCTCTGACAAAAACTCTGAAGCTTGTTATATATTTTTCAAACCATAGATATTTGTCGATTGTGCAATAGAGTTTAGCTGATCTTTATTGCCTATATTAGATATCGAGGTGGAACTCGAATATTAAAGATACCTTTCTGATGATACACAGGTCGTGACACCTACTGTGATATTCTCGTTTCACCGTACACACATTCATACCTACTTATATATATGTATGCTTGGTATATTGACCGCTCCGGTGGACTAGTGGTTTGAGCGTCCGCCTTGGATGCAGGAGGTCGCTGGTTCGAACCCTCGACCAAGTCCTACCAAAAACTTACTAAATGGTACTACCAGCTGCCTCGCTAGGCACTCAGCATTAAGAGGTTAGCGTTTGGACTGGTCAGCCTAGTGTTAGGATAATATGACTGGGTGGGATATCATGCTACATGTCTGCGGCATGATGCCCTAGTGCTTGAAATCACTGTAAACTGCCACACTACAGCAATCATAGGGATATGACTGAAAAATTGTTAATGCTATGTTAAAAATCCAAATCACACACACTATTCCCCCATGAGGGTCCGGGGTTGTAGAATTGGCCCGACGTGCCTCGCTACGTGTTGTAAGAGGTGACTAAGTAGAGGCAACCTGTTTGCCGTGGGTTGCGACCCGTGTCGGGGTAGGAAATGATCCTGGTAGCTGAGCAGAGGCTTTCCTATGCAATATACCACTTTGGCCTCAACTTCTTCTAGACGGGTGGTCGGAATGGGTCCGGTCTCGACAAATCGGCTGGTCACGCCGAGCCCTAGGAGGTCTTTATTTACTTGCTTACTTCCTTCATCTTTCTCGTTGTATCTCTCTTGATACCACCGTAGCACATACGTTCTATCCCTTTAAATTTCCCTTTACTAAGTCTTAGAAGACTTCCTAGAAGGCAGTGGCTTAACGGGTCAATCGGGAGGTAATTTTACTGACTGAGTATAACATCTGTGTATCCCTGGGACTTGAAAAACGCACCAAAACTGGATCTGACTCAGATGACGAACCATGCGGTGTGGATTCATTTCCACGCTTCATGGTGATTCAGTCTAAGGATGCCTCACAACCGCTTACTGTACTCTCTCCTTTTGTTATAGAAAAGACAATTATGGTATTGACTGGTACACCAAAAAGTTTTAAAAAGTTTAAATCGGGCTACCTACTTGTTGGATGTGAGCGACGAGGTCAAACCTCAGGAAAATGAAAACTTTCATCGACATTCCAGTGGCTTCGTTCGCCCACAGAACTCTCAATACATCCAAAGGCGTCATTCGCTGTCGAGACTTGGCTGGAGTCAGCGACACAGATATTATTGAAAGGATGAAAAACGAAGCTGTCACTGCAGTTCGTAGAATACGTATCAAACGTAACAACAATCTGCAGGACACCAACACCATTATACTCACCTTCAATAAACCAATAGTATCCAGAGTGGTCAAAGTTGGCCTTTTGCAAGTGAAGGTTGATGTATATATTCCAAACCCACTTCGATGTTATAAGTGTCAGAAATATGGCCATCATGAAGACCTCTGCTCAAGAACCCAAATATGTGGCCGATGCGGAGACCATTCTCACCAGGAAGCTGAGTGTAGAGAAACTCCGCATTGTGTCAACTGTGGATTGGAGCACCATGTCAATTCCAAGGATTGTGATACCTGGAAAGAGGAGAAGGAAATACAGAGGGTTAAATACACAGCTAACATTCCCTATCCAGAGGCCAGGAAGCTTGTACAGGCAAAAAAATCTCTTCCTGGCCCATCCTTCTCTACTGTAGTGAAGAACAATCCCAAAGCAACGAAGGACGCTCAAACACAGACAGATCAACCGGAGTCAACATCGAGCACTAACACCCCCGACCAAGCACAAGAAAACCCCACGGCATCTACCCAAACAACTTTAATTAATACCCAACCACCGAAATCACCAAAGAATAAAAACAGATCTCAAGGAAATAGGCAGCACAAGGGGTCAGATGACCCCATCAAACTCTATTACACGTTTGGAGAGATTGAGAGTATGGATGCAGAAGAATCTGTTCCATATTCTCAAAGTAGCTCCAAACCTACCAGCAAAAAAAATCATCGCCATACTTCCTCCAGAGAAATAACCAAACAGATTCTCTCCGCGAAAAGTCTAACCTAGTTCCACAATCTCCACCTTAAACTTATAATGAAGAACACCATCATACAATAGAACTATCGATGACTTAGAGCCAATTACAATGATATTCTTCTGCTTTTAAACGAATAAGATCCTGCAATACTATGCCTTCAGGAAACTTTTTTAAAAGATACGGATAACATCACACTTTAAAACTACTCCCTGTTTAACACCTACTTACAGAACGTTGACAGGGAATCGGGATGGGTTTCTATTGCTGTGAAGCCATTGCTGTGAGTGTCACTCTACATCGAGTGATTACATTTTGTTCTATTTACATACCACCAAACGCCAACCTACTACCAAATGAATTAGACACGCTTGTTCAACAACTTCCCGCGCCATTTGTTTTACTCGGTGATTTTAATACCCATAACATTTTATGGAGATCAAACTACATAAGCGACAAGGGCAAATGGTTGAAGATTTCATTACTAGACACGACTTGTGTCTCTATAAGACCAAATCTCCGACATACTTGCACCCAGGAGCGGGTACATACACATGTATCGATTTGACAATTTGTTCTCCTTCAATACTTTTGGATGATAATTGGAAGGTCGCTGATGACCTTCACAGCAGTCATCACTTTCCAATCTCTTATAAGAACACCAACGCTACAATTGATGACACAATTCAACAGTGGAATTGAAAGAAGGCCGACTGGACCAAATTTGAAACACTTTGTACAGCTAGGCTTAACAGGAATACCTTTCTAAAAGACAATGACCCTATTCGACAATTTACTTCTGTCTTATCTGAGATTGCAGAGGAATCCATTCCTAAGTCTTCACCGAACTGTTAAAGAACCCCATAACCGTGGTTGACTAAAGAATGTAATGAAGCCATTAGACAACGCCGAAAAGCACTGAAAAAATTTAATAATCGTCCAACGCCCGAATATTTAAATAAGTACCGTATTGTTCGGGCCAAAGCTCCCCGCACGATTAAAGAAAGTAAAAGAGCATCATGGCAAAAATATGTTTCAACTTTAAATTCTCGTTCCTCTATAAAGAAAGTTTTGGACGCTATCAGCAAAATAAATGGAAAGGGAAAACAAAATTCTTTCCGACATCTGAAAGTAAATAACAACAATTTCAATACCAAACATGAAATAGCTAATATACTTGGGCATTGGAAACATTTATTCGCGACGCTTTTATCAAGAAGGAGCATATAGTCGCGGTTTTCTTTGACTTGGAAAAGGCACATTATACAACATGGAAGTACGGGATACTAAATGACCTGCACGATCTAGGTCTAAAAGGCCGACTGCCCTCGTTCATATCAAACTTCCTCTCAGACAGGGAATTTAAGGTACGAGTGGGCTCCACCCTCTCTGATATGCACGATCAAGAGATGGGTGTGCCCCAGAGCAGTAATTTATCTGTGACGCTTTTCAACATAAAAATTAATAGCATCACCAAGTGTCTGGCTCCTGCTGCGGATTGCTCCTTATATGTTGATGACTTTCTGATATGTTATAGATCAAAGCACATGCATAGAATTGAAAGACAACTACAGCAAAATATCAAGAAGATTCAAAATTGGGCCAATACTAACGGTTTCAAATTCTCCAAATCAAAAACAGTACGCATGCATTTCGGTCAGTTACGAAGACATCATGATGAACCTAAACTCACGCTGGACGGAATGCCTATTCGAGATGTAGAGGAAAGAAAGTTTTTAGGTATTATTTTTGACAGAGAAATGACTTTTACTCCACACTGTAAGAATTTGAAAGCTAAATGCTTGAAATCTCTTGATCTACTTAAAGTAGTAGCGCACACTGACTGGGGTGCTGATAGAAAAGTCATCCTCAGTTTATATAGAACATTTATTAGCTCTAAACTAGATTATGGTTGCGTTGTTTATGGTTCAGCTAGGAAGTCTTATTTGAAGATGCTAGACCCAATTCATCATCAAGGAATAAAACTCGCTTTAGGAGCATTTAAGACATCCCCGTGTGGAAGCCTTCTCGTTGGAGCGAACGAACCACCTTTATCACATTGTACAGAAATGCTTTCCGCACAGTATGCTCTCAAATTAAGATCAGACCCACTGAACCCTGCTTTTTCGGCTGTATTTCAAACCAAATACAAATCCTTATACGAAAGAAACCAAACGCAACACCTACCTTTGGCATGAAAATATCATCCAGCCTTGACAATACCACAATTGATATTATAAAAATTCAGAAAACGTCTGTTTCCGAAACACATCCCTGGCTACTTCAGCAAACAAAGATACTTTCTACGTTACACGATGGAAAAAAGTCGGTGACAAACCGTTCAATCTTCCACACCTCTTACCATGAACTTCCCACCGAATTTGGAACTTATACAATAATTTATACTGATGGATCAAAAGATGAGGAAAAGGCTGCTGCAGCCTTCGTTAGGGGACAACACACAACAAAAGTTCGCTTGCCAAATGGTATATCAATTGTTTCAGCCGAAATCAAGGCAATAGACCTTGCCTTGCAATTTATTGAAAACAAACGTATTTCAAACAGAATCATCTTCTCCGACTTACTATCAGTACTTTAGTCACTACATGATAGAAAGCTGGAGAAGCCATGATTAGCCAATATTCTCCTGAGACATACTAAGCTGAGTACCTCCCACAATGTAGTAATATATTTGGTTACACAACCATATTGGCATTAAAGGTAATGAAAAGGCAGACCGCGCTGCTAAAATCGCCCTATCACTAGAACCATCTGATTTTAAAATACCGTATACTGATTTTAAAACTAGTATCAAAGAATCTTTACATCAGAAATGGCAGGCATCATGGAATGATGCCGTTAATAACAAACTTCATGCCATCAAGCCAACCCTAGGAGAATGGACTCCTTCTTATATAACCGTCCGTAGGGTGGAGGTAGTCTTTGCAAGAATTCGAATTCGTCATACTTATGTAACCCATTCCCACATACTAAAATTAGAAGACCCACCAGAGTGCATTTCTTGCAATGAACCATTCACCTTTTTGTTTCGTATCGCTGGTCGATACAAAACCTTTTACCACTTTTAAATGATCAAAGATATAACCCTTGGTATTTCGCTAAATAGCCTAAAAGTGCCGGAGCGCCGTAAAAATTCCATCAATCAATCAATCAATCCATTTGTAGTTTTGCGAAAAGGAACCGAAGACGGGTAGTATCGCAAATCGAGCCCACTTGCCGTTCCGGTGGAGAAAGCAGAGGAGTCGATTGACATTAGCACCTACTTGATTTATATATGAATTAATTGTCAGCTTTAAATTATAGGACATGTATTGTTTAAATTTAGTCAATGCCGAACAATGCTGTATATCAAATTTTTGGTAAAGGCCAAGTTTATTCATGTGGACATTAACTGATTTAGTGCAATGCACATGACAAGAGACAATATTACTCTTCATCTTGGCCAGCGGCAAATTATCACTATCGCTATCATCGGAATAGATAAAAATTTTCCTCTTTCTGGTATTTTCGGTCAACGTCACAATTGGGTCTCGTGGGTCGAATTGGTCTTCGATGAAAGTCATCTCATAAATTGGATGTTGTTCGTCATCATCGAACAGTTGTCGTCTAGCGTCCGATGTACGTCTCAGTTATTCTTGATGGTCCCGCAACTGGAGATGCTGCTCGTGGAACAGGTTCAGTCGTGGTATTATTATTATCGACTGACCCTAACCCGGCGTAAGATGGCGATAAGGGTAATTTAGGTGTGATAGCCGAGGTCTTGTTGGTAACATCGCGACATACTAAACAACCATTACTCTGCAAAAGATCAAACACATATTTGATGTTTAGATAACCATGGTTGTCATCGCACATATTGCAATCTCGACAGAGCTCAGATTCAAAAATTACAGAATTGAGCAATGTCCATTGACGTGCTTTTTCCTGCGCGAGGAACCGCAGTCGCTGGTTTTGATTATAACCTTTCCCAAGCATGTGCGGGTGACATGACGACGCAAGCAAGCGACGCTCTTATAGCAAATAGGACAAACTCCAGCGTTGTTTTTACCACTATGATGGACCAAAGCCAGCGCGATATTCTCTGTATTTGTTGTTCTTTTCCGTCATTTGCGACGCGCTATTTCTCGTTGATTTGGGACTTTGGTTACCTTCTTGAGTGCATTCTCTGCATCAGAATGCTTGTGTGCAACCACTGGAACCTCGGGCAGCCCAGAAGGCGTGTGTGCAATATCTGCTAGTGAATCGGGGTGCTATCTCCGAAACTGGCTCGGGCATGACAGAACATGGAGCCGGGCTAAACGATAGGTTTTCAATACCTGTTGTCATCGACACTGTGGCCTTTGTTGGAGAACGTTTGTTCTTTAATGTCGCTTTCAATTTAAGACGCCTTATTTGTTGTGAAGATATGTTTGCATGAGAAGATATGTCTTCCCCTTGAGTTTACGATGTGTGGGAATCGCCTCAATAGCGGTTTTTGGTGTCTGGGTGGCAGGGAGGGTTGGAGAGGGATCGCGAGTAGACTGGGTAAAGACGGGAGAGGGGGGAGGTTAACGTTGTTTCGAGGCGTCCTAGCGGTAACGCTAGCATACGTATCTTTACCAACTGCAGTCGATTCAACGCCGCTAGTGGCAAGAGCCGTTACCGAAAAGGTACCAGACGGCGATTTCGGTTTGTCTGTGATTCCCTCGTTTGCTTGGCTGGCGTCCCGCTGTTTTGGTGATGGAATCTACAAAAGAAAATTGTTTATTATGAGAGTTTTTAATTAAAGTAGGAAAAAATTGTAAAATCATTCACAATAGAAGAATTGACAATGCATAGGCGAAATATATGAACATTAAAAAATTATTTATATAGATTTATAAATAAAATATATGGTTAGTAATAATTTAAATTCTACCGAATGATTGCTTAAATTGGTAGACTTATATATATGAGAATTATTTACTATCAACATCTTTATTAAATACAATAAATAAAATAGCATTAGGTTCATGCTGTAAAAAATAAAAGCATTGGGGACTGGTGCATTATGAACGTTGGAGGTAGGATTTGGGTATAATAATATACGAAACCTTTTACCACTTTTAAATGGTCAAAGACATAAGCTTTTGTATGGCGCTAATGATAATTTTTATATATACATATGAGAGCATATGTACAATTAACATAACAATACATTTTACAAACGCGATGATTAAGGAATACCTGTCCGTGTCTTGTTGTTCCCTTGCTAGGTACGCGTATCCATTCGTCCAGGGTACTTGGAGATGCCGTGGCCGTAGGGGACCTATATCCGGCTGAAGATCCTTGTGGGGTGCGGGGTTGGAATCCCTTATTGGTGGTCTTAAATGGCGAGTTCGTGAATCAGATTCCCATTCTCTATGGGAGCTATTCTTTGTAAACTTCCTGGATTTACCCATGCTGAAAATCTGTAAATCATTTATTGTGCAAGGTAATGCATATTATGAAAAACACTTACAATAGTATTAACTTTGATAGTTTGCTAATAATTAAAATTATTGAAATATTTGATAAGTACATTGTACTGTAAATATGACCACGTTTCAAGAATATGAGGAGACTGTCAGCCGTTCTAAAATCGACATTCAGAACGTTTCCCGGTTCAGGCCCTCTTCTGTAGTGAACCACCTAGGTTTTGTTTTTATTTTTGACCTGAAGGTAAAAATCTCTCGATTTTATATATCGGATCGTCGCGTTCTATTATGTTTTAAATTTTGAACACATTTATAGAACAATGGCATGGAAATTGAAATAGACACTCATCTTTGTTGTGTAAACAGGTCGCAAAAGAACTTTTCCAAAGAAAAATGCAAGTGTCTCTGATATTAAACCGCCTATGTAAATTTTAGCTTTTGGTTTAATTTTAGATACCTAATTTAAACGCAACGGCAGATTAATAATATAAATAGACAAATATCTTGGCAGAGTAATCAGGTCGCAAACCAACTTTACGAGACATATCCATCAAGGCGATTGTCTGTTATATTAAACAACTTAGGTAAATGTAGGTTTTGTTTAATTTTAGATACCAAATTCAAGCTAAATTGTGAGCACATTCATAGAACAATGGCATGAAAATTGAAATAGACACTCATCTTTGCTGTGTAAACAGGTTGCAAAAGGAACTTTTCCAAAGAAAAATGCGAGTGTCTCTGAGATTAAACTGCCTATGTAAATTTTAGAGTTTTGGTTAATTTTAGATACCTAATTTAAACGCAACGGCAGAGAAATATTATAAATAGACAAATATCTTGGCAGAGTAATCAGGTCGCAAATCGACTTTACCAAAGATATTCATCAACACGATTGTCTGTTATATTAAACAACTTAGGTAAATGTAGGTTTTGTTTAATTTTAGATACCTAATTCAAGCGCAACGGCATATAAAAAAAATAAAACTAGACAAAAATCTTGGTTGATTAATCATCAACGAGGGTTGGCTTATATTAAAACGCCTATGTAAATGTATAGCCCTACCGATCCGAGTACATGCATACAATTGAAGGACAACTACAACAAAATATAAACAAGATTCAAAATTGGGCCAATACCAATGGTTTTAAATTTTCAAAGTCAAAACAGTATGCATGCATATTTCAGACAATATTGGAATGTACTGTGCTGATGTTATTACCCCTAGTTTTATACAGGGGAAATCAGAGTTGTCTCCTATTGATGTATAAAAAGTCTATGACACAGGCCCTAGGCCGCCCATCAAAACTAATTCGCAAACCTTTTATTGGAGGTATCCGCAAAAATAAAACAAGGTGCGGAAGAGGACGTCTTGTTAGGTTATTGCCCCAATGTAGATGACTGTGGATTATTCATCAATCAATCAACCAACAAAAGAATATAGTCGCCTACGCAACTAAGTGCTTTTGCGACTTGTTAATTCTCGAAAGTCAAGATTTTTAATTAGTCGAGGTTATAGGGGTGGTGTCACTTACAAGCCCGCTTTAATGTGCGAAGGTCGCAGTTCTTAATTGCCGCGTAGAGGAAAAGGAGGAAAGGAACCAGGGGAGGGAGGTGCACGGCAACGCCCCTGAAACGTCAGGCCGTACTTAATTCATCAAATACAGTCCAGTTGTACTAGTGGAAAAACCCTAAGACCAATAGCGTGTGAGCCACCTGTGCAAATAGCCAAATTCTCAAAAAGTTGTAAAAATTTTCCTATCTCCTAACTGTCGAATTTTTAACCTAGTAGAATATTGTACATAATGAGAATCCTAATAATTTACCATTATAATTGTCTGAGCGACTATAACTGTTTTGTGTCAATATTAGGAATAAGATTGTATTTGTGAACAGTTCTCAAAGGATTAGATCAGGTGTAGTGGTTTAATCGAATTGGGGTTCCAAGCCAAAATGGAATCCCTTTATACTAACAAGGCAATTTGAGCTGTTGATCCTTAGAGTTGTTTCGCTAAAGGATTTGGCGGTCAAGCGATTCCCAACTAACAGCGCTATGGTACAAACCGCACGTATGTATGTAGCGGGAGCCGTGCTTAGAATGATGATGGACTGATGATGAATGAATGAATGATGAAGATGCGCAAATTTGTTGTTGTTGTCGTACATTAGTCTGCATCTACTGTCCTGAATACATGAGTGGGAATGGACCAACACACTCACGTAAAAGGTTTAGATTTGCTGGAATTCAGGTGGCTTCCGCAGCAATGTGGGACACGTTTATGTAATCGGTTCAGAAAGCGTGTCTCTTATATTAAAGTGCTTATGAAGTAAGTTTTAAATATTTTTGGCCCTATGTAAGTCAAATGGCCGATTTTATATAAGAAAAGAATTTATACTTTGGTTACATGTGAAAAATATATATATCAGAAAATTAAATTTTCATCTAGCAAGAAAGAAATTTTCACGTAATCGAAGTAAAATTGCAATTTTATATTTCAGTAAAGAATTTATTGGTTGTACTTTGTTTACATTTGGATCTCAAATTAACCCGCAAGGGCATAAAATTGGAAAATGACATATTTTGAATGAATAATTCGGTCTCAAAGAGACTTTACCAAAAATATCCATCAAACTAAGTATCTCTCATATTGACAAAGTCGCAAAAACGCGATTTGAAATATATTTATCAGGAAATTAAATTTTGATCTAGCAAGAAAGGAATGTTCGCCATCTTCACGAGACATACGGTCTTTAGACACACCGTAGTTAATTGTTAATTCTGTATCTAACGGAATATCTACTTTCGCGTGTAATAATACGTGAGGTCGATTATCGAGCAGGTGCGGCTTCGGAATCAGGTTAGGGTGAGCCTTAGAGTGGTTCAATAGCCTTCCCTTAGTGTGATCCGTCGAGAAGTTGTGACAAGTGCACGGTTTATTGCCGTCGATGCAGTATTTCATGCCTTTGAATTCGAAAAACATCATATAATGATTTATTTCGTCAGGATAAGTGTCAGTGTTCCAAGCCTTCCTCGTGCGATATCAAACCGCCATGATAGTCACATACTACATCACCTTGCTTTATATCCTCCTAGGCAAATACCCCTTTTCCACTTTGTTTGTCGTCTGAAGAACGAACGACGCATGAATTCCAACTTTGCTTAGCGATATACTCGATCCATTTCTTCTCAACCTCGATCTGTCGTAGGCTTGACGTACCTCGTCTATCAGTGAGTCCACTGTTTTTGAATATCACGAAATAAACGTTGCGTGTACCATCCTTTAGCTCTTAAAAATTCGGTCAATTGATTATCGGTGGGACTCGCGCGAGGAAAAGAGGCAATGACCTCAGCCACTCTTAGTACATTATGTTCGTAGTTTAACCGGTCACGTATTACATAAATTGTTTATCCAACGTTAGACCGGGATGCGTTTGACTGGTAGCACTTCTCACTTGATCGAATGTCAGCACTTCTTTGTTAGAGGAGATATTCAATTTAGCAGAAATGGATTGGTATATTTCTTTAGCCAATTTTCTGGGCGACGATAAATTAGATGCCGAGGAGGAGGGTTCCTCTACTTTCTTCTTTTTTGTCTGCGGGTTTTCGGTGATTTAGCTGGCTACTGTACTGGATGTACAGTCTTCAGCCTTCCGTTTCTCTGTTTCCTTCTTTTTCGTCTGAGGGTTTTCGCCGCATACGTACTGTGGTTACTGTCTTCAGCAATAGGGTTCTCGCTTGCACTAGCTATCTCAGACCGGACTGACCTGAGGGTAGCTCGGATACCAATCAATTCAGCAATTAAAGACGGGTGTTTTACCGAAATTTAAGGTCTCGTTTCACAGAAGACGAGAAACATTTTTAGCTATTCTATACAATTATATTTACTGCTGGACGATATTTCCATTGGCAGCATTGCGAAAAGCACCGAAGACGGGTAGTATCGTAAATCGAGTCCACTTTCTCGCCGTTCTGGTGGAGAAAGCAGAGGAGTCGATTGACATTAGCAACTACCCGATTTATATATGAATTATTTGTCAGCTTTGAATTATCAGACATGTTTAAATTTAGTCAATGCTGGACACTGCTGTATATCAAATTTTTGGTAAAGGCCAAGTTTATTCATGTGGACATTAACTGATTTAGTGAAATGCACATGACGAGAAACAATGTTACTCTTCATCTTGGCCAGCGGCAAATTATCACTATCGCTATCATCAGAATAGGTAGAAATTTTCCCCTTTCTGGTATTTTCGGTCAACGTCACAATTGGGTCTCGTGGGTCGAATTGGTCTTCGATGAAAGTCATCTCATAAATTGGATGTTGTTCGTCATCATCGAACAGTTGTCGTCTAGCGTCCGATGTAGGTCTCTCAGTTATTCTTGATGGTCCCGCAACTAGAGATGCTGCTCGTGGAACAGGTTCAGTCGTGGTATTATTATTATCGACTGACCCTAACCCGGCGTAAGATGGCGATAAGGGTAATTTAGGTGTGATAGCCGAGGTCTTGTTGGTAACATCGCGACATACTAAACAACCATTACTCTGCAAAAGATCCAATACATATTTGATGTTTAGATAACCATGGTTGTCATCGCACATATTGCAATCTCGACAGAGCTCAGATTCAAAAATTACAGAATTGAGCAATGTCCGTTGGCGTGCTTTTTCCTGCGCCACGAACCGAAGGCGCTGGGTTTGATAATAACTCTTTCCCAAGTACGTGCGGGTGACATGACGACGCAAGCAAGCGACGCGCTTATGGCAAATAGGATAACCTCCAGCACTGTTTTTACCACTGTAATGGGACATGGCCAGCGCGATATTCTCTGTATTTTTTTTCCCCGTCATTTGCAACACGCTATTTTGCGTCGATTTGGGGCTTTGTTTACGTTCTTGAGTGCATTCTCTGCGTCAGAAGGCTTGTGTGCAACCTCGGGCAGCCCAGAAGGCGTGGGTGCAATATCTGCTAGTGAATCGGGCACCCCAGAAGACTGGGGTGCTATCTCTGAAACTGGCTCGGGCATGACAGAACATGGGGCCGGGCTAAACGATAGGATTTCAATACCTGTTGTCATCGACACTGTGGCCTTTGTAGGAGAACGTTTGTTCTTTAATGTCGCTTTCAATTTAAGACGCCTTATTTGTGTGAGAAGATATGTCTTCCCCTTGAGTTTACGATGTGTGGGAATCGCCTCAATAGCGGTTTTTGGTGTCTGGGTGGCAGGGAGGGTTGGAGAGGGATCGCGAGTAGACTGGGTAAAGACGGGAGAGGGGGGAGGTTAACGTTGTTTCGAGGCTTCCCAGCGGTAACGCTAGCATACGTATCTTTACCAACTGCAGTCGATTCTACGCCGCAGAGGCAAGAGCCGTTACCGAAAAGGTACCAGACGGCGATTTCGGTTTGTCTGTGATTCCCTCGTTTGCTTGGCTGGCGTCCCGCTGTTTTGGTGATGGAATCTACAAGAGAAAAATTGTTTATCATGCGAGTGATTAATTAATGTAGGAAAAAAATTGTAAAATCATTCACAATAGAAGAATTGACAATGCATAGACGAAATATATGAACGTTGAAAAAAATAATTTATACAGATATATCAATAAAATATAGGCTGAGTAAAAATTTAAATTCTACCGAATGATTGCTTAAATTTTTAGAATTATATATATGAGAATTATTTATTATGAACGTCTTCATTAAATACAATAAATAAAATAGCATTAGGTTCACTCTGTAAAAAAAAAATAAAAACATTGGGGACTGGTACGTTATGAACGTTGGAAGGAGGATTTGGGTATAATAACATACCAAATTCCGAGATGGAGAAACTGACTGTCAGTTCTATAGGCTTATTATAATTTTTTTTCTTCTCAAAATTAAGCAAGGTACGCGTATCCATTCGTCCAGGGTACTTGGAGATGCCGTGGCCGTAGGGGACCTATATCCGGCTGAAGATCCTTGTGGGGTGCGGGGTTGGAATCCCTTATTGGTGGTCTTAAATGGCGAGTTCGTGAATCAGATTCCCATTTTCTTTTGGGGGCTATTCCTTGTAAACTTCCTGGACTTACCCATGTTAAAAATCTGTAAAACATTGATTGTGCAAGGTAATGCATATTACGAAAAACACTTAAAATAGTATTAACTTTGATAGTTTGCTAATAATTAAAATTATTAAAATATTTGATAAGTACATTGTACTGTAAATATGATCACGTTTCAAGAATATGAGGAGACTGTCAGCCGTTCTAAAATCGACATTCAGAACGTTGCCCGGTTCACACCGTCTCCCGTAGTGAACCACCTAAGTTTTAGTTTTTTATTTCTGACACAAAGTAAAAAAATCTCTCGATTTTATATATCGGATCGTCGCGTTCTATTATGTTTTAAATTTTGAACACATTTATAGAACAATGGCATGGAAATTGAAATAGACACTCATCTTTGCTGTGTAAACAGGTCGCAAAAGAACTTTTCCAAAGAAAATTGCGAGTGTATCTGATATTAAACCGCCTATGTAAATTTTAGTTCTTGGTTTAATTTTAGATACCTAATTTAAACAGAGAAATAGTATAAATATAAATATCTTGGCAGAGTAATCAGGTCGCAAATCGACTTTACCAAAGATATCCATCAACGCGATTGTCTGTTATATTAAACAACTTAGGTAAATGTAGGTTTTGTTTAATTGTAGACACCAAATTCAAGCGCAACGGTATATAAAAAAATAAAACTAGACAAAAATCTTGGTTGATTAATCATCAACGAGGGTTGGCCAATATTAAAATGCCTATGTAAATGTATAGCGCCACCGATCCGAGTACATGCATACAATTGAAGGACAACTACAACAAAACTCAAGCGTTCATATCACAGTTTTGGTAGTTGAATGCATTTGGTGGTATTCCTTTACCATATACAAATTATTTATTCCAATATTTGTGCAGGAGACAGTTTCCACGATGTCAAAACCATCCAATTTGCCTAGTTTGGAATTATTCAATCAGTGGAAACAACATGTCAGTTTGATATTCTTGTCTGCTTGTTTGAGCAAGATTGAAAAGAGAGACTGAAGCAGTATAGGTGTGATGAGAGAGAGAGAGAGAGAGAGAGAGAGAGAGAGAGAGAGAGAGAGAGAGAGAGAGAGAGAGAGAGAGCGAGAGAGAGAGAGAGAGCAAATGACAGATAAATAAAGTGAACACAAATGCTGTTGTTTGATGAAACCACACAAAAATAGTTTCAGGTTCGACGTATCCATGTTAAGCATTTTCTTTACTATGCAAGGCAAAGCTTATCAATGCAGAGCGATTTATTTTGCCCAACATGCGCAGACATATGATTTACATTTAACTTTATACAAGTATCTTCCTTGGTAGAAATTTTCATATATTTTCCCGAAATTGAAAAAATGTTTTTTTTTTTTTTTCTTTCCTTCAGCGTGACCTGTATTAACAAACAGTCAAACCTGTCCTAACGGGAGCCTTTACTCAGCGGTCAACTGTTATCAACAGGCATTCTAATTCCCAATACCCCTAATATCCTATATAAATGTCATGTATGTAAGGTCACCTGACTTCTGTGGTCAGCAGCCAGGTCTTTCATGGTGGCCAGAATATCTGGCGGAGGAAGAACCTGGGCAAATGATGGGAAGAACCACGGACCCCCGGGAAGCTACTGGCAAGCATTCTCACATACTCGCGCTGACTGAACGTGAGACTCGAACTCCCAAAGACAGAGGTGAGATGTCAGTGATCTGTAAAGGCGAGTTCCTTAGACCACTTGGTCACTTGGGGCATCCAGAAATGTAAGTCACCATCTGTGCTGGTGTGACAGGTATAGTTTGATATCTCTATATATTTGCCTGTAAATTAAGGCTATCTCTGAAACAAAAAGTTTGAGAAGAGATATGAATTACATCCCTTTTCATTAGGGTTAGGGGTTATGCCATATTTACATTTTGTCTGTAAAGGCAGGTGAAGTTTCAGTTTATAGGTCATAAAGAATAGCCATGGATGTTTTCTTTTGACTTCCTATTCCTCACTGGCTTCTCAGATAAACTGACTGTTTTTTGAACTTGGCGACTTGACCAACCGAGTAATCAAGATATTTTGTTTTAAAGTGTGAACTGAGATCAGTATATATTTCAAGTCAGTCACGATCTATTTTACAGGATGAGTTGAAGTGAGCAGGATAAAGTTATTTTGTATCAAACATAAATTTGAGAGATAAAATATATGCTCAATTCATGATTTTTGTTGTACTGTAAATATTAATGTAATAGTAATAACAGTAATAATAACGATGATATTATTCGGTGTATATGTTCAAAAACCTAGGTAACCTGTGTGGAAAGACCAGTAGTGACTTTACGCATGGGCACCACTAGTGACGGATTGGACTGTACTAGATGACAGACATTACTCACTTACCACCATGACTGGCCATGATATTCATAAAAATATCTAAATACTGAGAGTAGCGATTCTTCCCTTCTTTCACCCTCATCCGAAGTGACCTTTTCTCCAGCATATTCCAATAAGAAATCTGCTCTGTGTCTTTCAGTGTCAGTCACTATTCCTCGACCTAATAAAATATGCACAATAGGAATGGCATTAACTTTACATTTAAGCTTTCTTTAAAGATCTTCACTTCACATTCTATTGGTGTGACATGGGCTTTTCAGAAAAGGGAACATTCTATAGTGATGTTCTTTCCCTACAAGTCAGGTGACAGATTTTGGATTACAAGGAAAGAAAAACGAGTCCCCTGAAGGGACAGAGATTCTAATGGCTGAACGGAATATCCAGGAATCCAAAATCAAACGATTTCTTTTTAACTGCCGAGTAATAAAACTTACTCGGAGATTCCGGAGAAAATCTAAGATATTAAATTTGTTAATATCATTTATTCTTATGTTATAGTTAACGTGTTTACAACATACCTTTAAATGCACTACAAAATAATAGTTCGTCATGCTTTTGACCTTGACCATAAATGTTGCAAATTGTGTTTCAATGAAAGTTCCATGTCTATGTTATCATTCAAGCTAAAGAAGTGCTGACAAGATTTTTAAGATGGTTTATGGTGCCAGTCTTTTGAGCATCATTTTCATTAGAACGAGCTACATATTGCTATATAGTGTTTGAGTGAAAATCGAATATCAATACAAACAATCCTTCTGGAGAAGAAGACGCATAAGAAAACATATACAGATTTTCTGAATGGCCAATAGTAGGTATTTATCTTTTTTTCTTAATTGAAAAAAACAATTTAGGGCACTGTGTAAGATACACTTGCATTTTTAAATTAATTTTGGTTCATTATATTTTAAAAAGTATTGAAAAATTCTTGCTTTAAAAGTGAAAATAAAGATAACCTTTTTGCTGAATCCAGGTTGGTCTTTACCCAAGGCTATCAACTGTCTTGCAACTTTCGACTGCTTTATTCGCCTCTGCAAGAAAAGTACAGTATAAATAAGTTGGAAAAATTTAAAGAATCTTATAAGCAACATTGTGAATAAAGAAAACTATGAACTACCAATGCCAGCTGCAGTTGCAAATCAATATGTTATGGACAATTATGGCCTGTATACTAACGTGTTCCTGCCAACATCTATAGAGAGCAACAAGTTGGGAAAAAGCATAATCTGAGCATATAATATTTATACGGTAATGAAGGTCATTTAATAAATAGAGGGATTTATACAATCTCGTGACAGTGCCCTTCCATCGGGGAGGTAGATCACTGTAATAACGGGTTACGCCGTCACTCTAAGGAGTTTTAGCACGGCAACAGTGAATTGTGCCCTCCCTTAAAGGTGGTCGAGCACCGTAACCGTTGGATGCACCCTCTCTTTAGGGAGGATAAGCACCACGTTGCCGGGTTGCTCCCTCCACTCCGGGAGGTTGAGCACGGCAATGTATATTGTGCCTCTGGCAATGTGTTGGCCCCTTCTGTTGGGGAGACAACACATCGTACCCATGATGCACAGTGTGAAGATGAGGTCTTCTTCATTTATCATTCATCGTCCTCACGGTACATGGACAGGGCCGGGACCGAACTTCTCCCTCTCCCCCCTCCACCACATCACCCTGTGCAGGATTTACGATCCATTCATAGGAATGAGGATAGGGTTGGGGACCGTGTCGGTGGCCCCTCTACCCAGTTATACCTATCGACCCTTATGGGATGTGGGTCCTTTCCCCTCAGGGACTTGGCCCATTATGTCCCCATGGATTTTCTTACAAAGACATGGTTCTAATCATTCCTTCGTTTCAGACGCTGTGTGTGCTGTAGTAACAGGATTCCAAGTTTTTTCTATCATCTTCATGGTGTGCTGTTTGTACCATCTCTTCTGTAGATGATTGACTATTTCAGAATTGGTTGGTAGCAGGCGGTGGAAATATGATACTACTTCGAGTGCACGTTGTGACATACGTTCATAGTCCAATCCTCCGCGAATCCTTCTGAAATCAATCGCTTGTAACGATGACCCTACTAGTATTTTATTTTCTAGATATTGAAGATCCTTCCTGCATGGCATCTCCATATCAACTGTGACCTTGAATTGTTCCTTAATACACCTATACATACTTTCTTTATGGTGTACCGTTTTTTGGAGTTTGACAATGTGAGGTTTTCCTGATGGTGCAGCATCGATCGATGGTGCAGGATTGTTTGATGGTCCAGGAGCGGTCACTGATGCTGGAGCGGTCGCTGGCTCAAGGGCTGTCGCAGGTGTGGGGTCGTCTTGTAGTACGGGCTAGCTCATCCATGATTTCGGATCTTGCAATATCGACATTGCTGATACCATCCCTTTGATCTTATCCTGGGTAATGTCGACATAGTTGGCGTTTGCTGTGCCTACACTATGCGCGAGATAATTAGCAACAGTTTGGCGCTGCCGAGGCTGTAGTAGCAGCTCGAAGGACTTTGTTTCGTATGAATGTCGCGCTTGTGTCGATGTTATACAAGGGTTACCAAGATCGGTCTGCCTTGTACGGAGGTCCGATGACGCCTTGTGTATTTTTCTTCCACTCCGATTTAAAAACACATTGCTTAGACTATTACTAGTGGCAACTTTGACGCATGTATTTGCAATGCATTTTTAAATTTCTTCATACTCTGTTTCCGTAAACGAAACCGTAGCTAATTGGGTGGAAGCTGTTTTATGTTCAACGACGCCAACGTTCAGTTTGACTTCGCCGTTGTCCATGTGAATCCTAACGGGTTTCTCCTATTGTTCCAGCTTCATGTTCGCAAACACCGACGGTCGATGCGCGTTCTTTAAGGTAATTAAGGAGTTGAAGTAAGTGCTAATAGACTTCAATTTATCTTGGGATAAGCGTGAATCACAATAAAAAAATTTAATAGAGTGTTTCTTCTTGACTTCAACGCAGTGCATGATATCTTCTATAGAGTAAGGTTGTTCTTCGCCACGGAATTATGCCGCTCGTCTCTCAGCCATCCGTCTACTTGTCCTCTTGGACAAACCGGTCCGTATGCTGGCAAGGCACTCCCGAATAGAAGGCAACGCTTCCTTTAATGTCACATAACGCTCACGAATTGAACTTATCTGTGAACAAAACGAAAGGAAAACTCCGAGGTATTTTATATAATTAGCTTTGCTACTAGCAACTAATGAAGATAGCAACTGATTGAAATATTCTTGAATCGCTTCCGTGTTGGCCAGAACATCAGGATTCTCGAAAGCAGGATGTAAGCGATAAAGTATACGATTTGCATTGGCAGCAAGCTGATTACGATAAGGAGTCCTCGGGATGAACATTGTGTATTCCAAATGTTGATAAAATTTCTCTAATATGGGACACGCCTTGGTTTCCAACCTTTGGTAAATTCCTAATCTGGACATTTCAAGGTTTATCGGTTTGGTATAATTTGTCTGCTGTTTTAGAAAAATAGTTGACCCAGATAATGAGTCCTCTGACTTTTATTTCTTCACTGGGAGCTGTCGATTTATAGAAATTGTTGACCCCGATGATGAGTCGTCTCACTTAGATTTCTTCATAGGAACCTTACTCAAATATACGTCACTCTCAGATAATTCCAGTTTCCTTTTGGTCGGGAGTCGTTTCAGTACCACAACCGGTTTCATTCTGGTCTCCGTTAAATCGCAGATGGCGTTCAAGGTGTCTGTTTCAGGTGATGAAATTTATATGACGTCTGACGAGTTGATTAACCTGGTTAAGTGAAATTTATGAAATTGATGATAATTAAGGTTAGTAGTTTGGCGGAAGTGACAACTCCTATTACAGAAAGTCTGCACAGAGGATTTCTGGAGCTTGAGAACTTGTAAGAATTCTGTACAGATATATACTAGTATGGTTCCTAATACCTGTTATGAGGAGTTTTTGCGCGAAATTTAGGTTAGTGTTTTTTAGTGGTAAGAATGTAAGGGATAGGAAATTTGGCGTTGGTTTATTTTCCTATAACCGAGAATCTCACAGGTTTCTAGTGCTTGATAACTTGTAAGGACTCGGTCCAGTCATGAACTAGTATGTGGTCTAGTACCTGTTTTAGGAAAATGGCGCCAAAAGTTAGTTAAGATTAGTTAGAAAAAAGTCAGGTTCACTTAAAAGGGGGAATTGTTAAAAGGTGATTAATTAAATGATTAGGAGTAATAGTAATAGATGATAACAGTGCCCGCAGGCTTAATAAATGTTCCTATCTAATTCCTTTCTGTGTTTGTTCTAAGTAGTTCCTTTGTTCTTCTTTAGACTGCTGGGTGGACTTCTATTGTGTGTCGACGGCTAGGTGGGCTGTTAGCAGTTCCTTTGTTGTTTCTGCTTCCTGAGCTGTTATATAGCTGTTCTTCGAGTTATATATCGGGTTCTTCTAGATCTTCTAAAGGAATTTCTTGAATCTGTTGTTGTTGCTGTTTTCTTTGGAATTCTACTTTTTCTCCAATTTCCCGTAAATAGTTTTCATTTTCAGATGAGGAGGTCCAATTGTCGAGCGATGAAATTGAAGAGGTTGATGAGGACATAGAAAATATGGATTTCCTAGAGGGCGAAACACTGCTGTTTCTAATCTTTCCTGAAAAAAAGGCATAGGTAATGTTCTTTTTCTTTCGTATTGGTTGTAAGGTAGGATTTGTGGGAGGTGAATTTCTTTGATCAACTTTTCAATTGCGTTCTTCATGAAACTCTCTAGTTTTGCTTCCTCTCTTTTTAACCCAGTTGAATGTGAAAAGAGATAAAAATCCTCTTTTTGTGCCCCGCAGTTATGCGGATTATCGTTACGTCTGAATATTTTCAGACATTTCCTACATTTATATTTCTCCAGAATGTTGTTCTCTCAAATGCGTTATACACCGTGACTTAAGATGAAATGTCAAGTCCTCACAAATTCCACACTGGTAGGATATTATCTGTATAGAAAACAAAAAGAAAAAAAAATATTTGCAAAGAATAATTAAAGAATATTCAAGTGACAAAGTGACTGTTCTGGTTTTTTTATGATTGTTTGGTAAACCATTGAGGTAAGTTGGCACCTTTACAGAGCCTTAATTTGTCATGGTGGACCACTTTCGGGTTTTGGTTTGTCCCTCCTTGTATTCTATACAATACATCATTAACTTTCTTCAGGATTTGATACGGACCTTTCCATGGTGTTTGTATTTTTTTATTTGACCCAATTTTTATGGTTGGATTGTAATACCAAACAGCATCACCTTTATATTTATTAAAATTTTTTTTGTGTCATAGTTTCTTTTCATACATTTGCTAACCAAATTCATTCTTTTTCTTGCAAACTCGTGCACCTTTTTAATTTTATATTCAAGATTATTTGCATATTCCCACTTCTGACACCAAATCTGTAATCTCAAGGGTCTGGAAAATTATTCAGGATTTTAGCTTTCTTTTTCAGACCCAGAAGCTACAAGGGTTCGTCTGACTCTAGCAATAAAGATAAAACAACAATAAAGATAGATTAAAAAATTCAGGACAGATTTATTCAATAATTTCTCATCTGTAAAAAAAACTACACTCTTTCATCAGTTTACAGAGTCAAGTTTTACGCGCAGAAATGTATCATTAGATAGAAACATAGTGGATATATCTCGATTATCTAATCAAGTTCATAATTTGCTAAAACTAATCCTGATTGTTAAAAATCTAATGTGGGCAAATTATGTTGCTTGAGATAAGAAGTTTTGAATTTTGGAATCTATATTTGGGTTCCGAAATTCGTGTGCAGAAAATTCGTCTGCTTATGAGAACTTGTAGTTAAAAGTCTAAGTTCCAAATTATTCTTCAAACTTTCCTACATGAATATTCCTTTTTCAAAAATTACCTCTCCCATTTTCCTGTTTTCATCAATCTTTTCTCTGATCTTTATTGTAGGGCTCAATCTTGATTAGTCCCGTCCTCTAACCTTTTCCGTCTGCTCCCTGATCTTTCTTCTACCACTATCTGTCACCCTGCTTTTAACAACGACGCTGTTTATATACAAGCTTAGCACGTGTAAGCATTCTGGTAAACAAAGCATGGATTGGTGGGTATTGCAATCGATTGGCGTATCCAAATCGACCATGCTGACGGAACATGACCTCACGACAGTAAAACACGCACAACTCCGTGCTTCAAGTCATCTAATTTAACATAATATTAGACAAGATGATCAGTCGTGACAAACCTACCCGAATATATAATTCTCATCTTCGAATGTTTGTGCAGGTATGTTAATTTTAAAATCTTGTATCGTTGTACAAAATACGCGAACGGGTAACAAGCATTTCGATGTACGAGGGGATATCTCAAAATGGCTACGCTCGACTACAACAACGTGTTGTGACTAAAATCAGCTGATCAGAGGACATACGAAGTAGCGGCATAGCACTATATATATATATATATATATATATATATATATATATATATATATATATATATATATATATATATATTATATATATATATATATATATATATATATATATATATATAACCATTGGGTCTCTCGCTACAATTGCAACGACATATATATTTGTTAAACCCGTTGAGGAAACAGTATCAACATTTACACATAGGAACATGTTTTTGTTTGGTTTCAGTGATGCACAATTCCACCCCCTACCATAGTGGCGACCCAGTATATAAAACAGAGGCTGATTGGTTATACACATGTAATATAACCAATTAGTCTCTTTCTACAACAACAACAACATATTAAACCCGTTGTGGGAAACAAAACCAACAATTTACACAACGTACATGTTTAGTAGTAATATTATACATAGTAATGTAACATCCACCTCCTCCCCCCTACCGTACTCCTGCCAACCCAGTTATTTAAGATAGAGAAAGACCCAGTGGATATATATCTATATACATGTATACATGTATATACCAATTAGGTCTCTTTCGACAATGACGAGCAACTATACATTTATAAACACAAGGTAAAATCCACCCCCACCCCCACCGTGACTAGGTGGTTATTTAAGATAGAGACCTGGTAGATTGCATTATCTACAAACCAGACGTAATATTGTTTCGTAGACATTATCTGTGTAATATATATATATATATATATATATATATATATATATATATATATATATATATATATATATCTTCCACAAAATTTCTAGTCTATAGTATCTTCAATTTTAAAGCAATTTTCTATCACAAGTTCCTCCACAAAATTTCTATATCCTTGCTATAGCTTTTAATTTATGATAAGTATAGATATTTAGAACTTATTAAAAACGGTATAGATATTTAGAAATAGAATTCAAGTTTTAAATTTAACTGTATATCTTACATACACGAACAGTAATGCTTTAAAATATAAATATTGGATCAATAATTAAACTATCTATGAATCTAGTTCAAAATAACATAATTGTGAATAGTGAATTGGAGGAAATTGTGCAGCACGTGCACATGGTGCTCACTGTTGAGAGCGCAGGTTGTGCACATGCGCCACGAGTCTAAAGGATCTGAACCTATTTGAGCAGCTTATGCTATTGTATTTAGGTGACTGTCAAAACTAAAATTTCTACTTCTCTGTTAATAAAAGATAATAAGTTAAAAATTATTAATCAATACAAAAAGAACTATAAATAAATAAAAAACCTGGAAAAATATTGAAATGTATAAAATTCGAATGGTATATATACCCTACTTCAAAATTATAAAATCAAATTTGTAAACAAAATAACACACAAAGCACACACACTTGGATAAAAAAAAAAACAAAGACACATAAAAACCCTTTAACTTTAGATCTAGGGGGTCCCTCAGATGATGTTAATTCTGAGAGGGACCACACAAATAAATTGTAATCTTTGATTGTACTACGAGCCATAAACATGATGTAAGTTGTAACAACCATGTTCGGGGCCTCGAGTGGCCGAGTGGTCTAAAGCGCTGACCGTTACGGA
>JAECUM010019349.1:0-22992 GCA_016617855.1 Megalonaias nervosa | reverse complement strand
CACAAATCAATATCCTTCTACCTTACTCCAAGTACAAACCACCCACAAATCAATATCCTTCTACCTTACTCCAAGTACAAACCACCCACAAATCAATATCCTTCTACCTTACTCCAAGTACAAACCACCCACAAATCAATATCCTTCTACCTTACTCCAAGTACAAACCACCCACAAACCAATATCCTTCTACCTTACTCCAAGTACAAACCACCCACAAATCAATATCCTTCTACCTTACTCCAAGTACAAACCACCCACAAATCAATATCCTTCTACCTTACTCCAAGTATAAACCACCCACAAATCAATATCCTTCTACCTTACTCCAAGTACAAACCACCCACAAATCAATATCCTTCTACCTTACTCCAAGTACAAACCACCCACAAATCAATATCCTTCTACCTTACTCCAAGTACAAACCACCCACAAATCAATATCTTTCTACCTTACTCCAAGTACAAACCACCCACAAATCAATATCCTTCTACCTCACTCCAAGTACAAACCACCCACAAATCAATATCCTTGTACCTCACTCCAAGTACAAGCCACCCACAAAGTTTAATCCAGGTCTTGCAGAAACTTTCTTTTTTTCAGTCACAGTGACATTGAACTTTAACCTTTCGACACCACAATCAAGATTCATATCCTTTCCCCCAAGTGCATTCCATCCACAAAGACTTATCAACATTTAATGTGGAAGTAACATTTGCATGCAAAAACTGTTTGGGGTTTTTTCAATCACAGAAACTGTAACCTTTGATCTTTTGACCTCAGACTCATTAGTCTTATAGCAGATGGTGAAATACTAGAGTTATTGTACAGAAATGAAACAAGAAATAGATAGATATATACATGAAGGATATACAAAGGTCATAAAGAGGATACACTAAACCTTGTGGCTGACGTGCAAAAAGAAAAGATCTCTTTTTTAAGATTCCAAATACTGAGTGCACATGATGTTAGTGAGAATCTTAAAACCATCCCCCAACATTATCCTCAAAACCAAATGCACAAAGATGGGAGTGAATGCTGTTGTGGAAGAAAGAGATGTGGTGACCATGTTTACATAAATATTATGCACACTGCACATAAGCCAGAAGATCATATGTTCCACCATGTCAATGAACCTGACTTAGCACCTCTTTATCAGTTGTCCCTGCCATAAAGGTTGTATCAGTCATAAAGGTCATATCAGGCAAAATGGTCATATCAGTCATAAATGTCATATCAGGTCATAAAGCCCATATCGGTCATAATAGTCACATTAGGATTAAAGGTCATATCAGTCATAAAGGTCATATCAGGTATAAAGGTCATATGAGTCATAAAGGTCATATCAGGTCAAAAAGGTCATATCAGGTATACTGCTCATATCAGTCATAAAGGTCATATCAGGTATAAAGGTCTTATCAGGCTTATAACCATCAGTAATTACATAATGATGCTAGCCATGACATCAATATTTTACAACTGAATAAATGTGTACTGACATACTAAAAGTAGTCTAAGCATGATGGAATAATTGAAAACTCAAAATACCTTAAATATATATGTTGTGTTCCAAGTAAGCAGAAAGAACAAGTTTGATATGGCATAGGAATATGTTAAGGCAGTCAGGATGAGAAATATTTACATGCCATCTGAAACAAGTTTTTTATCTCCCAACTGGGTACTAAATACATATGTGGTTTTATTATGTAACCCCTTTTAAGCTTTTCAAATACTTTTGGGGGAAATTAAAACAAATTGATATTTGCAGAGGTGCAGTTTAGTGTATCTTAGAATATCAATGTGTGGCTATCAGTGAAAAAACATAAACCTTTCAAGTCTGTGAATATGAATTGAACAACACTTCAGTTTTAAGAGCAGCCTTTGATGCCAAACTCTGTCAAAAGCCTTCCTAAAATAATAGAAAACCTCCTCACCTTGGTCTAGAATAAAACAAATTGTAAATGTCTGTTAATTTATGTGTTATTGAATTGCCTGGTGAAAACCCTGGTTATTTGAAATAATATCATGCTGCACAATTTACAGCTTTTTCTTGTTATAATGCAATAGTTGGGTCCAGAAAAGCTGACTGTGTTATTACTAAACCATGTTATATCAAGAACTGTGATATGTATAAAACCATGATATACTGAGAACATCATTATATGTTGAACAGTGGTATAGAAGGGCTCTATCAAAATTTGTTATATCTTGGTGTTTTGAAAAGAAAATGAAAGATATAAGACTAAGTTTCACCTTGTTTTCTTTCAACCCATACTGTTATATATTGGTGTGATTTTGCTCATGGAATCCATTCTAGTACCACATTATCTCCTGAATAATGCCAAAGATACAGCACAATAATTTGACACACGATTTTGGAACCTTTCTTAAGCACAGGCAATACATTTGCTAAATTCCAGTGATCTAGAAACACTAAAGTTTACAAGGAGATACTGAATGTGCAACACAGTGCAGATTTAGTTGATTGTGCAATTTGTTTCTGGAATTTAGGATGCAGCAAGTCAGGACCACATGCTTTTGATGGATTTAGACCTACTAAGACCTTATGAACATCATCCTCATTACAGTAATGTTATCAAAAGGTGATATGGTAAATCTCATAGGACTAATTCAGGAATTTGTTGTAAACTTTCAGTTTTTGTAGCTGACTGCGTGCAAAAGAAATCATTGAAAGCCTTTGCTTTTTCTTTGTCTTTGCTTCTAACTAAATAATTTGCAAATCAAAGATTCACAAGATTTCTTTTTGACCTTCCTTGAATTTCTGTAATTAGTTTCCACCAGTCTTTTAGGTTACCATTTGAAAACCTGATTCATTCCATCTGTGCTGTAATGATTACATTTAGACTTCCTAATCTTATTAATAACCAGGCTTCTCTGTTGCCTGTAAAGAAACCATTGCCTGGGATTTTCAATATGTTTTGGTTGATTGTACAATCATTTTTACTGCCTTAATGTTTCATAATTTCATTATGCACAAGAAATGGATCATTATTGCAGATAGCAACCCATTTATGTGGTGCACATTCTGCATCCTGCATTTTATCTATAAAATTCTCAACACTGAAAATGCTATCATTTCCATTGCTTACACTGTTCAAAGAGAAAGACTCAGGTATTGAATTTTCAAAAGAGCATAATTCCCTTGGTCATATAACCAGATTAAATGACAGATATTGAACACCAGATCAACCAAGAAAAAACTAAATGAATGGTATCAAACACAATATAAACCAAATAAGATTAAATGGTGGGTATCAAACACCAGATCAACTCAGTACAATTAAATGGTGGGTATCAAACACCAGATCAACTCAGTACAATTAAATGGTGGGCGTCAAACACCAGATCAACCAATTAAGATTAATTAATAGTATCAAACACCATATCAACCAAGATTAAATGGTGGGTATCAAACATCATATCAAACAAGTAAGATTAAATGCTGCCTATATAAGAAAATGGCTTAAACAAATTACATACTGAGCAAATACTAAGTGAGGTATGTTATAGTGATCAGAAAAAAACCCTTTACATTTTCATCAACACAGACATTTGTACTTGTCTCTCTACCTCTGACCAAGTTAAGGACCACCAGCTGCTGACTGCAAAGTATTACATAATACAGGTAAATATGAGGAAGCAACAACTGGCATAGTCACACAAAGAAGACTAAAATAATATAGATATATGGTGAGTGTCCACATATTTCAGGTGTCCACTTACAGCAGGTTCAGGTTATGGAGATCCTCAAACGTATCCAGAGGGACACAGGAGATTTTGTTGGCATTCAGCAGCCTGTAAGGAAGGACAACATTTTAAGAAACAAAATTTGAATCTTTAAGATCAAATATAAAAAGTAGAATTATTTGAGTTTTGTTTTTAATAGGTAAAAACATTCCATATACTCAGGCCATTTCCACATTCTTAAGTGAAAATACAAGATTAGTAATTTACATATTATTTTAAATAAAGCTAAGAAAACTGAAAAAATAAACACTGTAAAATATTCTTGGAAAATCAAACAGCTGTATTGCTTTAGGGTTGCATTAGTATTTCAAGTTAAATAATCAGTTACAAAATAAATAAGTACCAAAAAAAATAATAAGTACCTACACCCCTCCACCTCACCTCTCACCCTAAAATGAGTTTTCAGAGATAAAACTATGGATTTTACAAATGAACTTAATTAAAATTTGGACACAGAAAAACAAAATGGAAATAAATGAAACTGATAATACAATTTATATTCTATTTGCAACATCATATTCACATTCTAAGGAACCATTGTGACTCAATGGTTAGAGTGCCAGGCTCTTGGACAAATGAATGCAAGTTCAAATCCTACCACTGGATCAACATGGGTTGGTTACCATGGTGAGTCCTTGCTTCACTCCAATGACCTCATCTCTAAACAACCTACTTGTGTTGCTGAACCAAATAACACAACACACCACCGATGCTGAGTCAAAAACCAAAACACAGCAAACCAAATCATCTTCATAAACACTGCACATGAGCCATAATCTCAACTGTTTAAATCAAATAAATTTTCTTTTTTATTCTTGCACAAATGTAAATGGAAAAATTATAAGGAATTAGAATTGGTTCTTATTTACCTTCCCAGAATATGCAACAGTACAAAGAGTTCTAGATAATCTGTGACACAGATAACAGATGCTTGTTGCATGTGAAACTCAAGAAGAGTACTAAAAAGTGTATACAACATTAGATCTAAATCATAATGACAAACCATTGTGAGTACAGCACTTAGTCTTTTGCAAGCAAACAGGGTTTTTAATAACAAAGGTTATTACTTTTAAAAGCATTTAAGTAAATGGTTGGTATAATTATTTCACAGAATTAGGGCTTAAAGTGGTTCTGTCCCTATCATGATCAAGGATATCTTTTAAAACATCTCTTCTAATCATTATTTGGGGAAAGTTGTGGAAAACTGATAGCATTTAATATTAGGTAATTATTCAGATTTATTTACCTTTATTCAAGCAATTACTGGATCTCTTCAAAAATAATTTACTTTGAGAGATAATCTGAAATGACAATTTGGGTGTGGTAACTACTTCTGAAGTTTCAAAAGTACTTATTAAGACTTTTTTACAATGTTATTGTTGTGGGGTGATAGCAAGCCCATGAAATATTTCAAGAGCTGACCAACTCTGCAGTTATACTGCATTTTGAAATTTGAGCTCACCATTGTAGGGTCTAGATGCTAAAACACCATGTCAATAAATAAGGAAACTTGAAACCTTTTTCTTTGTCGTTTATTTTTAACCTCTAATTTTCTGTACATCATCAATTTCTAATATTCAAAATTGTATGTCTCTTTCATTTTTTGTGGGCAACTTTGTACTCCTTTTCTGATTTGCAAATATAGTACCTCAGAATCAGCTAAAAATTATTAATACTTTGATTGCACATAAACATTTTTCCTTCCACCCTGCCAAAACTCCCAAATAACAATAGGTGTACAAAATTGACAGATATTAGTAATATGTACAGTATATTTATACTATGCTCTCTGGCCTCAGACACTACAACAGATGTACATTTGTCATATGATCTCTAAATCAGACCTGGAGTTTTAATTTATCACTGGGTACATTTGTACATGTGCATATGAGTTTTGGGCCTATCACTGGGTACATTCATTCAAGTGCATATTAGTTTTGGGCTTATCACTGGGTACATTTGTACAAGTGCATGAGTTTTAGTCTTATCACTGGTACATTTGTACATGTTGAGTTTTAGTCTTATCACTGGTACATTTGTACATGTGCATATGAATTTTGGGCTTATCACTAGGTACATTTGTACAAGTGCATATGAGTCTTATCACTGGGTACATTTGTACAAGTGCATATGAGTCTTATCACTGGGTACATTGGTACATGTGCATATGAGTTTTGGGCCTATCACTGGGTACATTTGTACATGTGCATATGAGTTTTGGGCTTATCACTGGGTACATTTGTACAAGTGCATATGAGTTTTGGTCTTATCACTGGATACATTTGTACATGTGCAGACGAGTCTTATCACTGGGTACATTGGTACAAGTGCAGATAAGTCTTATCACTGGGTACATTTGTACAAGTGCATATGTGTTTTGGGCTTATCACTGGGTACATTTGTACAAGTGCATATGAGTTTTGGGCTTATCACTGGGTACATTATTTTGCTTTACTGATTTTTTTTTTGTCCACTGACATAAGTTTTATATTTAGACACTTTGTCTGTTGGCCAATAATGTATCCTTTCAATTACAGTTTATTCTGTACACACACATAAATACATGCATACACGCATAATTTATTCAGTGTTGTAATTTAGCCCAGACTGAATGATTGCCAGAAATTAATGTACTTTTCTAACATCTTTGAGCACAAAGACACAAAATCAAGGAAAACATTTTCCCATTCATGGTATTTAAGCAGAAATACACATAACCAAGTAAAACATTTTCACATGGCATTTAAACACAAAGGCACATAACAAGGCAGAACATTTTCCTATTCATTGCAGACCCTGAATTTCTTGAGTCAACCTTGCACACAAGTGGAGAGATTTTTCAGATGATTATTCATGAATAAATTCTATTCTGTTAATTAAATATTGTTTGACATGCAATTAATCAGCATCAAATGATGACAAATAACTATAAAAGTGCATGAGTTTTACACAGGGTGAAAAGTTTTCCTACATTGTCAGTAAGTCATGTCTCTATGAAGGTTATGATTATATGCACACACTAGCACCTGTTGTTTTTATATAACTAAAGAAGCTTTTTGAGCTATATGAAACTGTATCTACATCAATACTGAGATATGAAATTGTATCTACAGTAAAAATGGAATGATTGATATTATGAATAACAGTTTATTTCTCTTTAAGAAATATGTTGAAATCCACACCCATAGACTGGGTTGCATTTTTGTCTGTAGAAACTGTTACTTACACATGAAGGCAATACAAAGAACCATATTCAATCATTTCTGGCCATTATTATTGAAATATTTGATTTATCAGTGATATTTGATCTTTTCTTTTCTTTGAACTACTGGCAACAAACATTTAATTTCTCTAGGAAGCCATCTAAAATACCAGTATTTGTAGTAATAGTATTGTTTTATTGTGATTATTAATATGACTATTTCAATTTTTGAGAAAGTCTCTTGTTACAAAAAAGTTATAAATTTTTAATAAAATTTGAAACAAGAAGGTTAATGTATATTCTATATTACACAAAGATCAGAATTTTGAGTCAGAGAAAGACATTAGATTCCAGACAGAATGGATTATAGATGAAACCTGAGTAACAAGCTATGATGAAAAAAAACAGATACAAAGAAAGGATTGCTTACAAGAGCTGAAGAGAAGACAGGCCTCTAAATATTCCAGGAGGGAGTTCAGTCAGTTTGTTACCATACATCACCCTGCAACAAAAAGTTTAAAAGTTAGATTCTTTTTCTTCTGTAACTATTGTCTGCAAAAATCATAGATATATACAAGCATATATTAACTGTATTGCTGAATGCTGTCCCAGACCTTTGTGAAGAGCACCTGCCTGCCATTTCAATATAATTTTATACTGCCCTCAGTTCATGTGACTAAACTAAAATGTGAAACTTTTTAGTGTTTTTTGACTCACCTACATTACATTTTTACAACATTTTAAAAACTGTCTGGTGTTAGGATGAAAACTAATTACTAGTATCTCTGCTTATGTTTTTGCAGTTAAGTCCCCTGCCTATGGACACCTATGTCTTTTCATGTTATGAAGTCTGCATCTGTGTGAAAACCATACATTTGCATTTATATGGAATGGACCAAACTGGCAACTAAATATATTTTAACAGTTTTATTAGATGAACAACAAATTTTATTCAACTAAAACCTTTGATGCTTGTGAAACATAAACTCTTGGACACTTTCAGCTGATGAAATGAAAAGCTAAATCCTGGCAGGCCATGATTTTTTAAAGTGCTGCTGATATGTGTGTACCATTTACTTCTTTCCGATGGAAAATGTCCATAATGGCAATTCCATGATTTTTTTGAAGTATGAGAACATTTTATGTAGGGAAAAAAATTTCAGTGTGCAGAATTTAATGTAAGTCAGTGTACAGAATTTAATGTAATTCAGTGTGCAGAATTTAATGTAATTCAGTGTACAGAATTTAATGTAATTCAGTGTACAGAATTTAATGTAATTCAGACCTGATGTTAAGTTTTATCATTATTGTGTAAAGTTCATGGTCCAATATCTTAAGTCATCCTTCTCTACACTCCCTCCTACTGCCATGTGCTTGGACATAGAATATCTCTGATGTGATGTCTTACAAGGCATAGGAGGCAACTAATAAGGCAGCCATTTGCCATGGGATACATGCCTTGATCATTTTCCAGCTAAGAAGGTCTTGGATATTTTAAGACAGTGCAGTTTATATAAGATAAAAAAATATTAAGAAAACCAATTAACTTTGCACTTAAAGGATTTGACTCTTTTTTTGCTTTTACTTTGTACTATATGCCTTTCTGGATATACCAAACTTTATTTAGCACTATATAGCCAAGATTGTGCTGATGTGCTGTTAAACTCATTACATACACATATCTTTCCATTGCAAGCCTGATGATATAATGGCTATGCATTACATCAGTGGTTCCCAACCTTTTTTGGCAGTGACCCTAAAATATTTTTCTGAGCCTAACAAACCCTTTTCCACATTTTGATAAGTTTTGCTACCCTCAAAAAGACTAATGGTTACCCTCCAGAATGCCCCCACCACCCTGATTTGGGCCATGACCTGGGTGTTGGGAACCACTGCATTACATGGTAGCAGTATATTTTTTAGTCAGTATGTCACTTGGATTAAGTCTATTCTCTATCACCACTACCTTCACCTTATTAATCAGTTATTTTACAAGAGACACTTACTGAACTACAACATTGCTTTTGTGATTTTTTTTTAGCGGAGGATTTTACTATATAGATGTACTCCAATCCCTGCTGGTAAAATCTTTCAAGACTAATTCACATATTGTTTACGCTGCTAAAGCATAAAATTATATCTTATCTACCTTTCAAGCCCTTCTAACCACAAAGACATTACACTGAAAAGCAGTCAATACAAATTTTCACTGTGACTAATGTTCACTAGCGGGAGTGACTGACCTGTAAAGGTAAGGGAATGTAGGACCTTGTCTGCCATATGGCAAACAAAAGCTATTAGTGTGTAAATTTAAGGTAGTCCGCTTTTGTACAAATATACTTACTGCACGATTGTAAGCCGTTTGATCGTTATCTTATTACATCATGAATATGACATCACATTTTACCATACTCTATAGTAGCCTTAAGAAGTCTGTGAGGGACAAGAAATCAGATGAAATATTTACAACTTCTCTTATTAAATAATGAAAAAGGAAAATTTACAATGCAATTTTAAAATTAATGACATGGTACCTTACATGAACAATTAATGACATGGTAACTTTTATGAACAATGAATGACATGGTATTTTTCCTCATACTCTTCCATGTAAGAACAATTCCTTTGGAATAGATATTCAGCTAAGAATAGTTAGCTATGTAAAAATATACTACTTTTTAAAAAGTTAAATACTCTAAAAGCGCATAAGTGTTCATCCTTACAGGAAGTTCCATGCCCTTTTTATCTGCTTATGCAGATGAATTCTCAGCATTGTTTACATGTTCAACATTTCTTCAAATCTTGAAATAATTTATGATTAAATCAAGTAAATATTTATATTAGATTTCAAGCAAGGAAAGTACTGTTATTACATTGAATTTATCATTATATACTGTGCTTGTTCCTGACAATTCATCTTTATCTACTGATCTTGGTCATGGCAAATAGAGGAACAACTTACTAGCAACAAAGGGTCTGTAAAATGCCTTTTGTACTCAGAAATGATTCTTTAAAACATCTTGTAAGTAGGAACACAATTTATAAAACAGTATCTATGCCTTCTGTACTCAGAAATGATTCTTGAAAACATTATTCCATATTTAAACAGTTAATTTATAAAGCAGTATCTGTGCCTTCTGTGTTCAGAAATGATTCTCTTAAACATTATCCCATATTTAAACAGTTAATTTATGATGCAGTATCTATGCCTTTTGTACTCAGAAATGAGTCTTTAAAACATTATCCCATACTTAAACAGTCAATTTATAATGCAGTATATATGCCTTCCAACATGGTTTAAATCACAAAAATCAAACTTTGGTTGTGTTGGATACATCTTTAGAAATCTGTAAATCATCATCTGCTCATAATAAAAATACTGGAGAAAGTAGTCAGGCTGGTTTCAGGGACTTCTGGATGTAATACAGTATTCACAACCATAATGGAGAAAGTAGTCAAGCTCCATATAAGCTAGTGTCAGGGCTTCTTGGGTCTAATACAGTACTCTCAACCATAATGGAGAAAGTAGTCAGGCTCCATATAAGCTAGTGTCAGGGCTTCTTGGGTCTAATACAATATTCACAACCATAATGGAGAAAGTAGTCAGGCTCCATATAAGCTAGTGTCAGGGCTTCTTGGGTTTAATACAGTACTCACAACCATAATGGAGAAAGTAGTCAGGCTCCATATAAGCTAGTGTCAGAGGTTCTTGGGTCTAATACAGTACTCACAACCACAATAAAAGATCTGGAAAAAGTTAGCAGGTTGCATATAAGCTAGTTTCAGGACCTTCTGGGTGTAGTACAGTAATCAAAACCATAATTAAGAAAGTAGTTGGGCTTAATATAAGCTATTGTCATGGCTTCCTGGGTTTAATATAGTACTCAAGACCATAAAGCCCTCAGGTTCCAAACAAGCCAGTGCCAGGGCCTTCTAGGTGTAATACAGTACTCACAACCATAATGAAAATCCTGGAGGATGTAATCAGGTTCATTCTAAGTTAGGGTTATGGCCTCCTGGGTGTTATGTAGTAGTCACAACTATAAAAACAGCCCCAAAGAAAACAAACTGGCTCCATATAAGCAGAGTATCATGGTCTTCTGGACATAATACAGTACTCACAATGTATTAAGAGAAGACAGTCCAGAAAATGCATCTCCAGCAATGTTGGCAATCTGGTTGTTACTCAGGTCACTGCAAGAAAAGAAAGAAGACACATACAAAAATTGATATTATGACATACCTTTAACCATCAGAATAAAATGACTTGTTTTTTCAGGCAGCGATGAGATGTCTAGTCAAAGTTTGTTTGTTTTTCTTCCCTTGAAATATATCACCCAAATCCAAGATATAGTCTGAACAGTGACAACAGATCTACTAATTCTATACTCAACTCATTAGATCTCAAATAAGCTTTCTTTCCTCTAAGCAGAAAATAGTTTTCATCATTTTCCCATTACTCTAAAAAATCCAACAAATATGGTATGGTTTCTGCTAAGAAACAGCTGACAGTCGACAGCTGTTTCCTAGCAGCCTTCACATTTGACAATGTACATAAATATTTATATTAAATATTATCCACCCTACAATGTTGATGTAATGTGTCCCCAAATATAAGTGAGGACTATCTCCCTCCACAGGTGTTCCATCATAATGGATACAGTTTCTTAGAGGTCACACAACTCCAGCTATATGCATGGAAAGTTACAACCAGGCACACTTCTGCATGAAACCAACAACACTCTTACCAGGACTTGAAAGATCCAAAGTTTCTCTTCACTGTCTATCAAATGCCATACATGCTGTCATAGAATGAAAAACTCTTATGGCGCAGATCTGTTATATCAACAATGTGCAAGCATATCAGATTGTGTATTCTCTATAAACTGTCATGTAATGTTTTTCTTTTCTTTGCACCTTGACATTCCTGAGTTTTCCTGACTGCTATTGATATATGCAAGGGTATGCTGTAACACAGTCAAGGTTGATGGTGTTGACTGCTATTGATATATGCAATGGTATGTTGTAACACAATCAAGGTTGATGGTGTTGACTGCTATTGATATACATGACGGTATGCTGTAACACAGTCAAAGTTGATAGTGTTGACTGCCATTGATATATGCAAGGGTATGCTGTAACACAGTCAAGATTGATGGTGTTGACTGCTATTGATGTATATATATATATAAGGGTATGCTGTAACACAGTCAAGGTTGATGGTGTTGACTGCTATTGATGTATATATATATAAGGGTATGCTGTAACACAGTCAAGGTTGATGGTGTTGACTGCTATAGATATATATAAGGGTATGCTGTAACACAGTCAAGATTGATGGTGTTGACTGCTATAGATATATATAAGGGTATGCTGTAACACACTCAAGGTTGATGGTGTTGACTGCTATAGATATATATAAGGGTATGCTGTAACACAGTCAAGATTGATGGTGTTGACTGCTATAGATATATATGAGGGTATGCTGTAACAGCCCTTGTTGATGGTTTCATCTGGGTTATCAATTTTTTTTTCATCTTGAACACCAACCAATAACATGTGAGTAGTTACCTAAATGTACATTAATGAAAGGTGTAAATCTTTTCATTGGATTGATGAAACATTTTTAAAGTTGAGTATGTTGTGCAAACTGTTATAGCTTATTGTTACTGATGTAAAAAAAAGTTTAAGTTATATTTTAATTTGCTTTATAGAGCCATCAATTCAGCACAACTGTATTCTTTTTCAAAGTTAAAAGATATCCATATCTCTATTTTGCATATTATGCTCTTTAATTGGGTGACCATTTTTAATTCTTGCCTTCCAAGGCAAAACTGAGCAGAGTTGAATGTGTATGATTGTGTATGTGTACAGTCTAGCCTTCATAATCTGACATCTGTTTGTCTCACTGTTGGTTTAATACATGATATAGATTGGATTAATTATAACATATGGGTCAGAGTTCTGTTTCTGGCAGGTACAAAACTCATTTCTTTTTGGTGATGAAATTCTCATCTCTAGTACCATATTAAATTTCAGCTTGGACACATTAGAAAGCCATGGTAGCTCAGTTAGCAAAGCAACAGACTTGCAATCCAAAAGTCCCAAGTTTGATACCTACCCAGGCCAACCCAGGTTAGTTGTATCAGTTTCATTAGGAAAAGCACTTAGCTCCATTTCCTTAGCATAATATAGTTAATAATGTGTTAACATGCCATTAAAACCAGCAATACAAATAAATTCAACTTTAACAATTGTTGGATATTTTAAGGACCAAGTAGACACATATGAGACAAATTAATACTTTTGTGTTTTTCATTACCAATTTTTAAATATAACAAAAACAGCACTGTGGCAAGTTGACAGAAATGATTGTTCATTTGTGTGTTGGTTGCTTGGTTGCATGTTTTCTTAAATGTCACTTTAACACATTGCTGGCTATAACATGCTGAGGAGATAAGTGATTTCCAAAGGGTACACCAAGTCAGCTGGTCTGGTCAGTTATCAAACACCCAGTCCTTGGATTATGAGTCTAATCTTCACCAAATGAGCTACCATGGTTCACTGCTGGTGAATAGAATGGATCCATATGCTTGCATATGCATGACAAGTGAGTATTTTATGGACATTTTCAGGCTGGTTATTTGTTGGTGAAATTTACCAGGGACAAAATTTGACTGGCAGGTGCAAAGTATTTTACAAAAACTCCTGATAACTACCATGTGATTGATGGCCCCTTATCAAAATAATATGTCATAAACTTCCAAATGCCATCAAAATCTACTGGAATGTATGCTTTTCCAAATGCCAAAATCTACATAAAAAAGTGATAAATCATGAAATAAATAAGACTGCCTACATAGTAGACTTTAGAATTCGACACAAAAAGATTCTCGCATGAAGATTATATGAATCAAAATGTGTTTAGGTGAGGATTGACACCATCAGATTCATCAAGTTTGATATGTCAGTTCTACACTTAGTATGCATAAAATGGCTAGTTAGTTGGCTGGTGCAGACAAGACAAGACTTTATTAATTCAGGTTGTAAAGGTTACAATATAAAAGGTATATAAGAAAAAAAACATGAATATTGTGTTGATATTATTACATAATGCTTAACAGGGACTACAATTTTCAGAAAACACAATCTAAAAACCTGCAAATATTTTGTGCGAGTTGTACATTAACTGTATTCATCAACTGATTATATATATAAACATTAGTCCTGGAAGTGTAAAAATGTGGAATACATTTTTGTCTTTCATCATGAAAATAAGAACATGACAGAAGATTGTGATATTCATCCCCTATTTCTTGAGATGGACAAAGTGTGCAATATCTATCGCTATAGATGAATATTAGCCAGTCTACCAGTTTCAGCAGGAAACCTATGTTTTGCAGTTCTAAATTTAATTACATTTTAGATATAATTTTTTTAAATGAGAAATAATGAGAAATAGGTTTATATAACCAGTAATTAAGACTGTTAGATGATGTCTTGATGTTAGCTGCCCAATCTTGTGTGTACTGATCTTTGAATCATTGTTCTACCAAACTTGTTAACCATATAACTGACACAAAACTTTGATTTTGCCATGTGTAGCTTAACCCAGCATCATCAAATATAGATTTTACTTCAAGTAAACATTTATTGTCATAGGAATTATCGCCAAAGTGTTTGTATCAGAAAGAATACATACGATAATATATTTTTTCTTCATAACCACTAACCAATCTACACTTGAGGATGTACCAAGCAATCAACGCTGAAAAGCAGATGAAAGTTCCAATCAAAGTAAATGCCCTCAAAATTAAAAAAAGTATGAACAGCATTAGTGGTCAATTTGGGAAATCTCATGAGATTCAAAATATATTGTTATAACAAAAACTATCAATACAATTGCAGTCTGAATTATTGAGAAAGAGAAATTCTGACAATGGCAAGAAAGGAGATATATCTTTAGATTTCACACACAAAAATATAGAATTTTAAAGAGTTTTCAAGGACTTCCAAAATGTTTTCAAGGACTTCCAAAGAGTTTTCAAGGACTTCCAAAATGTTTTCAAGGAGAATTTTTTCGTACAGAAATTAAATTTTCTTTATAGGTTACTTTATTTATAAGTGTATAAATAGGTACAAAGTAGAAGAAAAACTTAATATATTTGCATGCCTCTACAACAAAGGAACACTATTCCATATGCAATATATTCATGTCATGTTTCATTTGATCAACCCAATTTTATTCCCATTGTATCTATTTATTTATTCATTATTTTTACAAAAATATGTCAATAACAAATAGTCTGAATTTAAAACGTTAAAATATTTTATTCATTTTTTTATGATTTGTATATACCATCAAAGGAATTTTCATAAAATCCAAAAACTCTTCAAGAATAAAACTAACTTTTCATGATTCAATAAGTTTTCAAGGCAACCTGTTAAACACAAGGATTTTTCAACATTGCATGAACCATGCAGAAACGTATGAATACTGTATTGTATGCTCAACTGGCTTCTGGTTTTGCATTATCCAAATTTTACATCACAGTTACAGACATGTGCATGGATAATTAGATTTTCTGTAACAGGCCCTAAACCCCAAAACTTCTAAACTGCTAACAGCAAAAGCTACAGCTCTGCCTGGGTTGAAACAAACTGTTGTATCTCAAAAGCAAAGACACACTGATTTTCATCATATTAGATCAATCTTGCCTTTTCCGAGTAAATTGACTGACTGCTCTGCATAACCAAAGAAGTAATTGTACCAGAAAACACCATGGGAAGCTGAATTAAACATGAAAAGGAGAATATGTTGTCACAAGCCCTGCAGAAAACCCCAGTACCATCAATCACCAGCAAGATTTGTAACATGTTACTTTGGCCTGTTTGTAAGAAGAGACATATTGGTTGGAATGACAACAGAAGCTACTGATCTTCCACAGTTAAAGTTCCTATGTGTTACTGTCTTATCTTTGTAAGAAATAGGTGCTAAAAGCACACATATGTTCACCTCATACATGTTCATGATTTATATTGCTTGCACTGAGAAACTACATTTAAGGACCAATAGTATGGAAACATTGGCTTTGATTCTAGCTAGCAATGACCTAAGTGTGATATTTTACATTTTCTATGCAGGTCATTTCACAGGCACACAGTCTTGGTTGCATAATTTTGGGAAACCTATATCCAGATGCAGTGGTAAAATAAGAGCTGATCAGCTTTCAAATCTAATTCATCAGAATCAATTAAACTGATAGAGACCCAGTCCATCCTCCATTAATGTCAATTTGTCACACAGAATAAATGAAATTAGTCAAAAATTGGATTTCTGTAAATTACTTGCCACAGGGGGGTTCTGGGGATTTCAGAATGAATGACAAACTAGTTCTTTGCCTAACATATTTTTTTAAAAAAACATTGTGATAAATGCGTCTGATGAAATGTTCAAAACTTAAAATGAAACGTCACTTACCATAGATAACCACTAATTAGATATGAAAGATCATGGACAAATATGGAATATGCAATCTTTAAAGCTAAAATATTCAAGGAATTTGCCATAAAAAAATTATTTATTTAAAATGTAAAAGCACACAATTATGATAGGCTCAGATAAAATTTAACTCAGATTCTGAACTTCATTTGCTATTAAAGATTTTGCTGAATATCAAAAGTTGAAGCTTGAATAAAAAGTTTTCTTATGTAAATCTGTTAAGTACTTTCAAAACTATTAACCATCTTTGTTCAGTTTAACATAAAAACATATAATTTACAAGAAAAGAAAATGTGACATTAATCAAAAATTTCTACTCACACATCTCTAAATGGGGATGATCTACAAGGGCTGAATTCAGCCCAACTCAGAATTCCTTCATCTTATATATTTTCATATTATTTATATTTATGACAATAAACTTCACTATTGGAACAAAGCCCTTGCAAAGAAAATAAATGAGGTCAAAGGTCATAATCCTAACACTATGGTTTTCCTTTTAATATTGCTAAACACTTACATATACTAGTATCTCAAATTTCACCACAGTTGTTTGTATACAATAATTTTACTCAATACCATTTATCCTGATGCTATTTTATATCCAATCTGATTAAAATTAGATCTCCACTGTCCTATGTGAAGATCTGATAGTGACTTCTTAGGGGTCATGTTCTGGTGACCTTTGATTTAGCCAATGAGAATGCAGCTTTCAGAAATTTGAAAGTGAATCAGATCATTTGGCACACAATGATGCTCTTCAGCCATACCGCTTGGCCTCCCAAATGCGAAGGTGAAAGACTTCATCTGATTCACTGATAAAATTAGCAATTATGGCAATAACATAGGTAACCAAAGCATTAACCCATAAGCGGTCACTGTCAGATCTTCACGTAGGAAAGTGGAGATATGATTTTAATCAGATTGTTTCATATCATTAGTAATACATCAGGAAGTATTTAAAGTTGACCTTTGACCCTTTACCAGTGAACTGTTTTCAAAGATAGCAACTTTATAGTTATGCCTAATATTTCATGACATTGAAACCATTGTAACTCTCATTCATTTTACTATATTTTGCATATATATTTACTTTTAATTTTTTAATATATAAAGTGATAATGGAATAGAAGAGTTAGGGTGGGGTAGGGTGGTACTGAAAAAGCTACTTCTCTTTATGTGCTACCTTAAATTTCAGACAAAATTCTACTCGAATGTATTTTATGATAGGTGTCATATTATTAATTGGGAACATTTTACTTCACAAAAGAAGTTTACTTGCTTTATTTTCAAGATGGTCTGAGGCACCAAAATCATTTAAAACCATATAAATGTGTGGGCACAAAATTTTCCTTCAATTCAGAATGATTTTTTATTTTTTGTGTTTTCCAGAATAAGCATTTTTTCTCCTGATAATACTACAAAAATAGGCAGATATGTCTTTCTGTAAAGACCTTCTCATAAATAAATAATAAATTTTACATGAAATGAGCACAAATATAACAAACTATTTTATCGATAAATGAAAGGAAACAATGTTATTAAGAACAACTGCAGTGTATTGTGTAATGAAATGACACTGAAGCACCTTGGGATGTATTGAACAATACACGGTTGTTTTAAATTACACGATAATATCATTTGCGATCTCATGATGTCTTATCACATGCTTTAGTATGTATCATATGGCTTTAAAAACAAAAATTACAGTCATGTTTTCACATCTTTTTATGATAGCCAATAAGATGTACAAGACTATGGCAAATGAAAGGGCTGCAACGTGACTGCTACAGCATGCATGTTGTCATGTGGTTTACATACAAAATAGCCATCACCTGTAGGCCTACTGTGCACATCAGAGGGGTTGATGAGTTTCTCATTGCTTCAATTAAACAACATTGTTTCAGTTATTGTTTACTTTGTACACATTTGCAAATTTTGGTAAACATTGCAACCTAAGTGGAGTACTAGTTGGAATACTAGACTCACAACCAACAGGGTGTGGATTTTACTACTAAACAATGATCAGCTCAGATCAGCTACCATCATGTGCCTTTGGTTAAGGCATTGAATTCCAACTAACCTAGTTGTATTGATGGGCCATAAATACAAAGCCAAACCAATCTTTTGTTCCATGTTGATTTGAGCTAGCAAGTGACACAGGAAAATACCTCAACAAACATTTTAGGAAAATGATTTCCAATGCTAATACCTGATAATAACCAAACACTACACACAAATTGCATAACAAAAACACATGTACAAGAAAATAAAACAACCCAATGTAAATTCCAGTATATTTTTTGCTGCTGATTTTCAGTACAACAAAAAAGAACTTAAACAATGTAAATGAGGTAGATCATTTAACAGAATTTTTAATGAAGTGCTTTGTTCCATTAAACTGACTGAACTATATCATCCAAAATAATAACGAAACGAGCAAAACAAGGAAAACATAGGTCTTAGGGAGGAACTCTTAAATGAACTTCACCTGCCTGAATTTCTGTGGAATCTAACTGTGCCTTAGTTGAATCAGATGTTGCTCTATTCCAACTCACTCTAACCATACCAAATAAATGATAAGCCCAGAGTGTAAAGATTTGTGTCTCCAGTACAGAAGATTTGCAATTTGTAGTCCAATTCAATTGAAGATATATTTAACAATGAATCCCAATACAGATGTTTTGTCACCCAGTTTCAAACAAGTTAAGAATTGTCTATAGTTTTAAAAAGAAATGAAAAACAAAGAAAAAAATGAGTACAAAAATTTTAGTAAATTTTGTTTCTTTGCTTCAGATAGCAATAGAGTAATGACTAAAGCAATATATGCATTCCAAAGTCCAACTTCTTACTGAAAGAAAATTTTTTGTCAGAAACATTGATAAGGGGAAACACATTAAATGCATAAGCACAATTTTACAGTCTGACTAACAGTATAAAAAAATGGGAGATTTAGTCTCCCAACTTTGACCTGGAGTTTGACTGATTTTTCAATGAGGACTGACAGAAAATTTGAGATGTATCACATGTATATTATAGGCCAATGACAGTGGCCAATAATTTCCAGATTATTTTGTTATAGGCCAATGACAGTGGCCAATAATTTCCAGATTATTTTGTTATAGGCCAATGACAGTGGCTAATAATTTCCAGATTATTTTGTTATAGGCCAATGACAGTGGCCAATAATTTCCAGATTATTTTGTTTTCTTACATCTGGAGACAGTTAATCCAACATTTTTCTGAGGAATGTACAGAGTAGCCACAATAAGAGGTGGCCCATCATGGTAAGAAAGGTCAGCAAAGGTCAACTGGGGTGTTATCTATTGGTACCAAACACTGCAGAGGTTTCAGATTGATTGGGCAAATTAATTGAATTAGCCCTGCCTGATAAGTGAAGCAAGTGTATCTCCATCTGATTGGCCCTAATGTCCAGAGGACCAATATAACACAGCCCTTGAAGAGATCCAGGCTTCCCAGATCTGAGGTCAAGATTAGCCAAGTCATCTTGACATGCTTTATGGTCTGATCACAATATCAATGCACAGGTAATGAATTCAAACAGGCACATCTATTTTTGACCATAGGGATGTGAAGTAGATGAACTACAGATGTTCCATGTTGCCCATGTGCTTAATGATCTGAATGATTTTTAAGCGTCTCAAACCTGCTCCACCCCCAGAGTTTATCAGACCTTATCCAAAAAAGCAAACCCAATTTTAAACATGCACAGCATATGGATATTATATTATTGAGATAATGTGTTAATAGTCAATCTCCATTTATATGTTTATATATTGCTTCTTTGGTCCAGATGTCTCTGCATGCAGTGGTCCTGATTAACATGGCCAAACTGTTGCTGAACACATGAACATTCCACAGAAAATTTCCTGATATGTGCTATATATAAACAGTATTATGGTGTATGTTACATGTTTATGACATTATAACACTGGTCAAAATAAAGACTTAATGTTGTTGATAACAAAAATGATGACAACACTATTGTTCCCAGAAAGTGATGATTATGTCTAATAATCTCCAAACACAGAACAGACAACAAGAAAAATGGTGGTATGGCCAGATTGTAAACCATGAAGCATACATCATGCTGACCTGAGATTTTGACTGATGGCTATAGTAGTCCTCATGAAACATCTACACACCAAGGCACATGACAGACCTTAAATACTGAGTGTTGATGCAAGACAAACAGACAAACAAACAACATGTATTATCAATCTAAAAGTCATAATCTGATGAAAAGTGTATTAAAACTGTACACTGAAAATGATGTAACAGTCAATATGGTCTATGAATGTGAGTATGACATGGCTAGACAAGGACTGGCTCATAAATGACCAGCCCACAGTTGCAATTTATAACAAATTATTCTTTAGTATGTTCTGATCTCAGGATCCTTCAAAATGAATTGTCAATGCTTTGATTAATAGTACAGAAGCTATGAAGTATATCTGTATGACTTTATCCTTGCACTGAGCGACATGCCACAGGGGAGGGCTTCCTTGTCTGCTCAGGCCATCAGGTTCAAATTGAAGAAAATTAAATCCCCTGATTTATGAGTATGATAACTGTTCATTTATGTGATATGGATGATAAGTGAGGGTGAGTTTTTACAGAATCTTTTATATAGTATGGGCTTAAATCAAAATTCAAAGAGCTTCCTGCCACTCCCTCCTTACAGCAGACACAAAACATATGCACAGTTCCAGTATTTGGAAGCCCTCAGATCTGATAGTAAAGTTTACTGCTGTTTAGATTGTCAGTCCCCTGGGGGTCAAGTGACATAGAGGTGTTTCACCACAGAAAATGTAAGCCACATAAATCCATCATTTTATCAATGTAAACCCTCCTCAAAGCAAGGATACTTACCCACCTTCACACCAGTAATTCATATTATTCTTATCTTTGCTGACCAAAACATACATCAGTAATTAACTGTGTCAGTTTTATCTGTGGTAATGAATAATTTGCCTGTCTGTAAACTACACAAAACAAAAGACAAAAGGGTTTCATAAGCAATATTCTTTCAACAAGAATTGCTTTGATGTATGATGAAAAATGCCATCATATTGTTTATTTCAGAATTATTATCATCAAATTCATCCCTGTTCAGTGACAGTTCTTTCTTCTGTGAACAGAACTAAACTTGCAATTTCAGTGTTCACTAAGCTGTGGATGAAGGGTTGATTATAAACTGAGTCAATTAGATATTTATTTATTTGTTCTTCCTTCACCAGTTATACTGGCTGCCATGTATAGCTTATCCTGTGCTGAGAAATGGCATCAACCCCCTCCCCCCCCAAAAAAAACATTTGTGTACTTAATAGTTACTCATTTATTTGTTCATTTTCAGTTATTCACTTATTACATACTTGTTTCTTTTTTATTTATATACCTGCATACCAATTTCTTGGTTTGAGAACTATGACATTTTTGTTGGTATTTAAATTCCTGGATTTTATTCTTTCCACAAAATATAATTGCTCATTCGTTTTTTAATTTCACAGTTTGTTGCAACTGCTAGATCCATGAAAATTGATACTCCATAAAAATAGTAGCTTAATAGCATGTGTTTGATTACAAAACATCTCTTGGGTAACTGCTGGTGCTTGTTACATGTCCTATTGTTCCTTTCTTCCCTTCTCAGATGATACTGATACAATATGCATGATGTTACTAAACTGATTGACACTGAATAAAGTCAAATGGTGACAGCTCTATTGACCATAGTAATAATAAATGCCTTGACCAGATATTCTACAGACAAGATTGAAAACATAGGCAGAGAAATATAAATATTATTTTTTAGACCCATAAGATTCTTGTCAGTAATGGATATGATTAAAGTGGATCACATGGTGGATTACTTTTCTCATCTTGTTAATGTCTGAAGATTCAACATAATTCAAATGGCATCTTATTACTGTCGAAATAAAATTAATTTCCTGAAATTTGAGAGCAGTGTTTCTGTAATTAAAGCTTTAGCTGTTTAAAGTCTCCAATTCAGACCTTATCATGTGGTAAAGGACCTTCATTTTGGGGTGAAAAAGCAATCCTTAAAGTAAAATTCTGTAGAGAACCAATCCCATGGCATACATTTGTATTCAATCTTCCAAGCTGGCTTAATATTACAAACTTTGTAATTAATATAAGAACAAGACAATAAAGACCTGCACATTCCATGATTAATATCACCAACTGTGTAATTAATATAAGAACAAGAGAATAAAACCCTGCATATTCTGTGATTAATATTACAAATTGAGTGATTAATATAACACAAGAGAATAAAACCCAACACATTCCAAGCTTATTATTACAAACTGTGTAATTAATATAAGAGCAAAGAGAATAAAACCCTACATATTCCATGATTAATATTACAAACTGTGTAATTAATATAAGAACAAGAGAATAAAACCCTGCATATTCCATGATTAATATTACCAATTGTGTAATTAATATAAGAACAAGAGAATAAAACCCAACACATTCC